>JBBBDQ010000720.1:6520000-6680658 GCA_037127315.1 Ascarosepion bandense | reverse complement strand
AACTTATTTATAAATGGAATTTTGTCTCTGTGTGTGTATATGTTTGTGTGTGTATGCGTGTCTCTCTGTGTGTGTGTGTGCGTCCGTTACCTATAGACTTCAAATCGGCTGAACTGATTTTCTTGAAAATTTACACAGTTGTAATATAAGCGTCTGCGAGTGTTCTTAGCTAGGTTTTGTGTCGAGGTACCCCCGATGAATATCGCAAATCCATAATCGAAAAAATCGGGTTATAGAAGGAGTGGTCCTATTTTAATCAAATTTGATACACTCATAGACAAAGACATAAGAAACGATATTCAGAGATTTTAAGGTTGCAGTTCCTACAATAGTGCAGAAAATCGATAATATACACACATACACACACACACACACAGACATACACACACACACACATATATATATATATATATACATATATGAAAGGCAAGATGTTTATGTGTATGTCTGTTTATCTGCCAATATGTCTGTATTTTTTCAGCCCTTTTATTTTAGTTTTTGCTTCGGGGTTGGCTCTAAGTAGGTATAATTGTAATTCTTAGTCTCAGCCATCATACCATTTACTTATTTAGTCTTCAAAATTCAGTTTACGACGAAAAATCTTATTTGATATCGATACCAGGAAATCAAAATTTGACTTAAATCCATTCATTTTGCTTTCAGTCTACGGTTTTGCTTTAACTGGAAACAACTATTGCTTTTTAGTCTTTCATGCCAACGTCAAAAGAGTCTGAGCTCCAGGACCATGGATTGGTTTTAGAGCTTTCATTTCTCCCGAGCAACGCCGGGCTATACTGCTACTATATATATATAGACAATCCTCAAGTCATTATCTTAGTCTGACGATTGCGTCAAAGCATGAGACAAATTGCCGCCTCTGGGTGTTGACTTCAATGTCTGCTGCAGAGAGAATGACCAATCTCCAGCAGGAAAATCTTCTGCCAAGTCAATTCTGAATCATAAAGAGTTTAGCATCGCCGCTTACGCGTGCATCAAGCATGGCATCAAATTATTCCATCCAATATACTGGAATTTGTTCGAAGAGACAATTAAAATTATCCATATGAGCATTTCTTTGGTTGTCTCTTCAGCGTAGATTATTGACATGTCGTCATGTACAGAGTGAGGAATTCACAAATGAACCAGATAATTTGCGATTTATTGTAGCAGTGAATTCTCAAATATTTTTAAATTGTCTTACTTATCTGGCTTACGGCCATATCACGTTGAATACACTAGTTCTAGCTCGATCACCGAAGTTAAGCAACGTTGAGCCTGGTCAGTACTTAGATGGGTGACCGCTTGGGAATACCAGGTGCTGTAAGCGTTTAGTGACGGATGTGCGTTGTGGTGCAGTGGATATCGGCTCGGAAAGAGAAATCGGTGAGTCGAGGTCGAATTCCAGTTGAATACCATGCATAAACTTAAGCACTGGTACCCTTGGAAAAGGTATTAATCCGTCCCTTCCCCCCAGTTATGGGTTAAATAACAGGGTAGGACTTGGGGACCCTGCCCTTAAAAAAACAAATCCCAATAAATCTTGATACTCGAAAAGAAAAAGTATTACTAGACGCAAAACTATCTATCTATCTATCTATCTATCTATCTATCTATCTATCTATCTATCTATCTATCTAAAAAAAAAACAGGAATAAATAAAACCAATTTACTTATCTTAATATCGTTAATTCCATAAAACTGAAAATTTGAAGTTAGCGTTAAAATTAAAATATTATATCGATGGTAAATTTTGCAAGAGACCGACGTATGCGCTTACAAAATAAATGCATTAAACCATGAAAATGTTTAATATCGAGAAATACTATTTAGATCTCATACACATGGTATTCAAAAGTGTTATATACCAACAAGAGACAATAACATTTACATTGTTCGGACTGTTATCCTCATCTTTATTGTCATATGTACGACGTTGTACGCTCCGGCCTTCGTCAGGTGATAGGAATATAGAACTAAACCTTTTATTTAGATCACTGGGGTATATCATTCTCATTTTAAGTGCGATGACTCTTCCGGATGTCATGTAATTATCTCCCTTTAACTCAACTTGCTAAATTATTTGTTTATCACTGCTGTAGCCAACTCTGTGTAAAGCCACTGGAACAAACCAATGACTATATCCATGTGTCCTTGAGAACATCAGTTTATGAATTTCTGGGACTTATAAACATAATGTCTCGGTAATGATATTTTGCCAGAGCTCATATTGCAATACTTGGCACTAATTATTTTCTCCAGTACTCCATATTGCTGGTTCCCAGATTGTATTCATTTCTATGCTTAGCCGGCTCAAGAGATTATTGTGGCCTAGCCTATGCGCTCATTTCTTAAGTTTACGTAGTTTCCAATAATGTTCTCTATACATTATTACAACTTCATCACATTTGGGATCCCCAATCTCTCTTTGTATATGTTCAGCTAGGCCTGATTTTGTTTTATCTTTCGTTTTGTTACGATGTTCCTGCAGCCTTACCTGAAGGGAGCGGCCCGTTTCTGCTTTATATTTCTTCCCACAGCTACATGGAATGGTGTGCACACAGACCTTAGTTACGTTCTCTTCTATCAGAGGTTTTACTCTTGAGAGGTCTCTGCGAAGTGTAGAACCTATTTTGAAGGGCGCCCTGATATTATGTAGTCCACAGATCTTTTCCATTTCCCCCCGATAATTTTTTCACATAGGGTAAGCAGACCAAGGCTGTTTTTTGGGAGTTGTCATACTCATGCACCCACTCATCCATGTTTATTGTAGTTGTTGTGCTGTACCCTGGGTAGGTGTTACATTGAAGGGTACTGTTGATAAATCTCTTTCTTTACATTGTATGAGCGGTGAGAGTTGAAGTTGAGCTATTTTCAGGTAAATGTTGGCTTGCAGTATACGGATGTCTTGAAACCACTCTCTGTTCGAGATATCAGTACACCCAAGATTGCTAGATTGTAAACTATATCGATGATCTTACTAAATTCACATGGTCCAGTAGCGTCTGGACCTCTTCCTGATGTGGCTAGAGTATGAAAGTGTCATCAACGAATCTCAGCCGAAAATATGACTTTAGTGCTGTAAATTCTAATACCGTCTCTTCGAAGTATTCCATGTGTTTGTTAGCCAATGATTGGCGATAATGGTGAACTCACTGTTAAGACTTAATTCTGCCGACATATGTCTGAACCCATTTCAAAGTGAGTTGCTTGTGTGCAGAAAATCAGCATCTCCATCAGGTTATCTAGTAGTATACTGAAACGTTCTTCTAGGGATAAGTCCGAGGCCAGTTTGTCCCTGACTACCAATAGTGCCTACCTCGGTGGGTATCTTGGTGAGCAGGCTCATAGCGTCCAGGCTCCCGATCTGGTTGCATTGGATGGAAGCATCTGTGATTAGTTCCACGAAATAAGTAGAATTTAACTCATATGAGAGTGACTTTCCTATCAGTGGTTCAATTATATCTACAAGAAATCGACTCAGAGGGTGGCACATAGAGCCTTGGCTGCTAACAGTCGACCTGAGCAGAATACCGTCTTTGTGAATCTTAGGTAGTCCATACATGTGAGGTAGTATGCTATAGCGATGAGACAACTGTATTTCTTAGTCTGGAAGTGATCCTCATTCATGATTAGTATCTGCGACAATTATCACTCCGTTTTAGGGTCTTTACCTTGCTATAGCTACCACTTCTAATAAGATTTTCTAGCTTCTTGGTGTATTCTGTTTTTTTCCCTCACTTCAGTTGCATTGCCTTTGTCAGCTGGTAGTATGATAATGTTTTCATTTCTTTTTAGGGTCTTGATTTCCAACCTCTCCTCTTTCGTGATGTTTGGTTTGGGTGGCTTGGATTTTACCAATGCCTGTCTCACTTTCCATCATAGCTCATCCACCTGAGCCCGAGGAACGTTCAAGGTTATTTCCACGAGTCGTGTAACGATGTTTAAGTATGGCATCCGCTTGATGGTCGTTGCAAAGTTGAGACCCTTGTTCAACACTGACTCTTCAGAGGTACTCAGCCGATGTCGTTTGGCGTTAACAATTGCCTTCACGGGAGGGTGACGGACCTCATGTGTCACCTTCAGATCTTATAATCTATTCAATTTCTGTACTTAGTATACCTTGCCTGAAGGACTTTTTTTCACCTCGTGCTGGATCCTTTTTAGCATTCATCAGTAAATCTTTTGAGGAAGGCCTCTAACCTCCGAGACTTTTTACCGTCGATAAGAAGAGAATTGATGTAATCCAGTTCTGTTTTTCATTTTCATTAGTTTGCCAATTTTATTCTCTCTAGTACAACTAATGTATGAACCAAAAGTTACAGTTTGATATCACCATCATCAGAGGTGTAAACTCAAAAATTACGTAGGTCATATATATATATATATATATATATATATATATATATATATATTGTTACGTGTTACAAAAGAAAAAAATGATTAACCAAAACTCGGAGATAAACCACAGACAAATTTTCAATATACAAAACATACCAAATGAAATATTTACAAATATACAATTTTTGCTGCATTCAAAACCAGAAACATGAAGTTTACTACTGGCAAGTGTTACGAGAAGAGAAAGGGAATGTAAGGTGTCTAATATCTTTACCCAGTTAAGTTGGCGAAGAAGTTAAGCACTATACTTTTTGGAAATCTTTAAATTGATATATAAAGAATAATTATTAGTTTGATCAATGACGGAGTCAAAAATATGTATTCACCCATATAGTTCCACGAGGTTCTTTTTCCGGTTGTAGTCGTTCGGCCTTCTTAGAGATTCTTTGGCTGAACAGAAATCCTTGAATCAAAGCCGGAGTTGATAATGTGAGCAAATCCTGGTAACAACCAACTACTCTCTACCCAAAATCTATTTTATAGGGGCTAACAGGAAACTTATTTGTAACTACGAGAGGATTAAAATTTCAATAAATATTATGTCCAAAGTATTTAATCAAACATGCTTAAATGACGATACGCTGCTTAACCCCCCCATATATATATATATATATATATATATATATATATATATATATATATATATATTGTTACGAGGACGCATTTATATATAAAAATAACATTAATGATGTCTAAAAAGTTGTAGTAAGGGATTTTATTGAGTCCTACTTGTTATCCTAAAGAAGTTTCCTGGTATGGTGATTAAAAGCACAAAAGTACCGATGTAGGCAATTTATTAGTTTTATTTTCACAAGTACTTTCAATCTTATCTAAGATCATCTTCAGGTGATTTATTGTTAAAACATAATGTATTTGTCTGTTATGAAAAGTTGTTAATTATGAATATCTTGTGGCTTAACCGTTATGAGTTATG
Source organism: Ascarosepion bandense (assembly GCA_037127315.1). Taxonomy (NCBI): domain Eukaryota; kingdom Metazoa; phylum Mollusca; class Cephalopoda; order Sepiida; family Sepiidae; genus Ascarosepion; species Ascarosepion bandense. Next base: position 6,675,326 of record JBBBDQ010000720.1, on the reverse strand, counting down.
AGGATACACATAAGAACACGACACTGATTTGGTGCAAGAGAAGTAACTAAGTATTATTATTATTTTTTGGTTTTCATAAAATTACAATTTACATGTTTTCAACTATTGTGTTTTTCTTCCAATAAGTAGAACTTAGCTATTTTAAAAACTTACTGTTATAGGAATTTTAGAGCATTTTTACTATACACATAATTAGTTTTGTTTAGTGTCGGTTTTAATTTAAAAACTGGCAATGTCTAGCCATACATGAAAACAAACACTAAGTGGACATACATCAATGCAAAATCCAAACATCCAAAAAGTATAATTAAAAACATTCACAAAGGAATAGAACACAGACTATCTAATATTTCGTCACACAAATCAATGTTTGATGAAAAGAAAAATATCTATGAAGATGCACAAAGAAAATCTAGCCATAAAAACATTTTACCATATATTAAAAAAAAAACAGACAAAGAGAAAACGATAATAGAAAACGAAACATTTAATTTAGAGATAAAGACCAAAATAGAACAAATATGTTTTAACTGATAGATATACAATTTCCAAAAGGATCAAAACCAAACAAAACTTAAGACAATCAAGCTAAGTTAAAGTTGCACTAGTAATTTAGATTGTTTCATAAAAAAACAAAACGCCAGAAACTTAGATAGCAGCGTACAAAACAAAACCACAAATAAAGAATGCAACAGCAGGGACAAAAATAAATGTTAACTTCAAGGACTTTGCAACATAAAAGAAATCATTTACAAGGCAAAGGTACATGACCCAAACAGTCAAAATAAAATATATATGGGCTCAACCAAAAACACTTTTAAGACTAGTTGGTTCAATCACAGGTCTACATTCAAAATAAAAAACTTAAAAATCTGTATAAAATTGGCTAGCCACGTGTAGAAATTATAATTAAAATATAGAAAAGACCCAGAAATAACGTAGAGTATTGTAAAAACAGCCAAGCTTTACAACGGTGGCAAAATATGTAAACTGTTTTAAGAAGACAAGTTAGAGATTATGCTATTCCCAAACAAAAGCGAACTGTTGAATGAAAAAACGGAAATTATGACTAAGTTTAACCATATTAAAACAAAATCTCTTAGGTTCATACAACCATGGATGAAAACGCCATACTTGCTTGTAATTTTAAAAATTGTGCGTTCAAAACTTCCCTGCCACGGAAGCGTTAAAAAAAACATCGTTACGTGAGCATTCTTAAAAAACGGTAAACGATAAAATCAGTTATTACTCATGATAGAAACCTAGGTTGCGTGATAACACTTTTACAAATGTAATATATAATATCATTTGCATATAAGCCTGTTTCGCTGTATTACAGCTCATCATGCTCTGATGATATGTTTATCACCTTGAAAGTTCTGATGAACTTAATAAAGCGCTGTTTACATTCGATAAGACACTGTGTGTGTTCTGTTAACGAGATCAGCGCTATGCTGCGTTTGAATAAATTATATTTTTTAATTGAAGGATTTATTATATATATATATATATATATATAAAGTAGAATCCTTGATATTTGTTAAAGTAAATTCCAACGGAAACTAACTCCAATTGAGAACTCAGTGTTCAAATTTATTGTTAATAAATTGTTATAATCAAGAAAAAAAAGTTGGATATTTTTACAAATCCATAGGTTTTATCATATTTCGCGGCTTTAACCGCTCCTCAGACAAAATTCATACAACAATGAATGGTTCAAATTTATCCAGACAAAGTCAAGTGAAATAGAAAAAAGAAAAAAGAAGAAAAAGAAGAAAAAGAAGAAAAAAGAAGAAAAAGAAGAAAAAAAGAAGAAAAAGAAGAGAATATTGAAAGAAAAGGAGTAGAAAAGAATAAGAGAAAAGGGGGGTTTAACGCAGCGTCTTTGGCCTAGATTTACAAAACATCTTCGTTAAGGAAAACAATGAATATTGACATGATTTGCTAGTTGTCTGTTTTAGATGCATGATATTGAAATTTAAAATAAAAAAATTAGGGTTTGAATTTACGCTAGAAACATTGTTAGTTTTTCTTATTAATTCTAGTCGTAATAATAATAGTAGTAGTATATTATTATATTCGTCGTAATAATAACGTGACGCTAAGATCTAATACGTTAAGTTAAACACACTTTTCCTTAATGACGATAATTTGGACACTGCTGATGACATAGGTGTTCGTAACTTACCAAAAAATCGATGTTATTTACAAAATGCCCTATGATGCAAAATTTCAGCCTTTTCAAATCAAAAACTTTAATCAGGAATTGAACTCAGAACAATGACAATAAATAAACTGGACTCATCATAAAATTCTAGAATGAGGAGTTAATATATATATTTCTATACTAGCAGTATAGCCCGGCGTTACTCGGGTGTAATGAAAGCTTTAAAGCTAATCCATGGTCCAGGAGCTCAGACTCTTTTGACGTTGGCAAGAAAGACTAAAAAGCAATAGTTGTTTCCAGTTAAAGCGAAACCATAGACTGAAAAAATGAATGGTTGTAAGTCGAATTTTGATTTCCTGGTATCGATATCAAATAAGTTTTTTTCGTCGTAAACTGAATTTTGAATGCTAAATAAGTCCTCTGAGTAAATGGTATCATGGCTGAGACTAAGAACTTCAATAATACTTACTTAGAGCCAAACCCGAAGCAAAACCTGAAATAAAAGGGCTGAAAAAAAATACAGACATACAGGCAGATAAACAGACACACACATACACAAACATCATGCCTTATAAATATATATTTTATCGATTTTCTGCACTATTGTAGGAACTGCAATCTTGAAACTTCTGATTATCGTTTCTTATGTCTTTGTCTATGAGTGTATCAAATTTGATTAAAATCGGACCACTTCCTATAACCCGATGTTCAGCCGTTTCGGAGTCTATAGATAACGGACACACACACACAGACACACACAGACAAAGTTCAATTTATAAATAAGTTAAGATCGGTGTAGGGATCAGTTATAACCGATTTATTATAGGCGATAAGAGAATAGAATATGTGATTGTCCAACACTGTTACAGGAACAAAATAATTGCCTGAGAATTCAAGCGGTGATTTTAAACAGCTCCATCGGTTTCATGTGGATACTAGCAATATAGCCCAACGTTGCTCGGGTGTAATGAAAGCTTTAAAACTAATCCATGGTCCTGGAGATCAGACTCTTTGGACGTTGGCACGAAAGACTAAAAAAAGCAATAGTTGTTTCCAGTTAAAGCGAAACCGTAGACTGAAAGAAAAATGAATGGTTGTAAGTCAAATTTTGATTTCCTGGTATCGATATCAAATTCTCTGCAGTATTGTAAGAACTGCAATCTTGAAAATTCTGGATATCGTTTCTTATGTCTTTGTCTATGAGTGTATCAAATTTGATTAAATTCTGACCACTCCTTCTATAACCCGATTTTTTCGATTATCGATTTTCGATATTTATCGGGGGTACCTCGACACGAAATCTAGCTAAGAACACTTGCAGACGCTTATAGTACAACTTTGTGTAAATTTTCAAGAAAATCGGTTCAGGCGTTTCAGAGTGTATAGGTAACGGATACACACACATACACACACACACAGGCACACACACACACATAGACAAAGTTTCATCTATAAATAAGTTTAGATCGGTATCGGGATCAGTTTTAACCAATTTATTATAGGCGATAAGGGAATAGAATACGTGATTGTCCTACACTGTTACAAGAACAAAATAATTACCTGAGAATTCAAGCCGTGATTTTAAATAGCCCCGTCGGTTTCCTGTGGATATAAGACATGGCGTTCAACTGGTTCTTGTTATAATCCAAACTGAGATTCTCAAATGACAGTTTCCACCGCTTCTTAACAAGTGGCTAATGCAAGGTTAAGAGGAGGTGTAGATATTTGCTTCAAGCAAGGTGCATACAAATATAACATTCCGAAGTGCTTTGAGACTTTGTACAAGTCTGTCATCAAAACTGCAACGTGTTGTGGGATATGAAGAACTCCGGCTTAACGCTTTCAAATGGTCCTTAAGGCTGGTATCCGCGGATCAGGAAGAAGCCGCTGTTGACTTGGAGATTTTATGAATCATTTATGCAGCTTCAGGCTTTCGAAGTTAGGCCATAATGATAAACAGGTCTTTGAAACAATAACCCTGTCACACACACACACACACACACACACACACACACACACACACACATATATATATATATATATATATATATATATATATCTTCTCTGACAGGCAATATTGCTTCCTCTTTGCCAGGTCCACGGCCGACTGGCTAACAACCGTAACGGAGTACATGGTACAGGCCCTTGATGAGTCTGACGAGGCTCGCGCGGTTGCTCTGGAAATCTCCAATACTTTCGACAGGGTTTGGCACTCTGGCCTCCTATGCAAGCTACGGGGTTACGGTATCACCGGTCACCAGCTTGACCTAATCCAATCTTTTTTAAATAACCGCAAAATGAAGCTCGTTTTGAATGGGCGTGCCTCTTCATCCTACAGCACGAATGCTGGTGTCCCACAGGGTTCTATCCTGGGCCCGACGCTCTTCCTTATTTTCATCAACGACATCCCAGATGAGATCAAGTCCCAAGTAGGCATCTACGCAGATGACACTACAATATACTCCCGCACCAGTAAGAAACCTGTCGTGGCGGACAGACATAATCTCGCTGCTGACCTTGAACGGGATCTACACTCTGTAGTGAACTGGGGCAAGAAGTGGCTTGTCAACTTCAATTCATCTAAGACCAAGCTGTTGTCTGTCAACCATAACAGGCAACCTCTTCTGCCTCCCATAAGCATGGACCAAGTGATTCTCCCTGAGAGTAATACACTACGCCTCCTCGGCCTTACCCTGTCCTCAGACCTCAAATGGAACCACTATATTGAATCCATAGCAAAATCTACTGCTAAGAAGATTGGGTCACTATGTCGATCCAGGATGTTTTTTCCACCTGAATCCATCCTGCATATATACAAGTCAACCATCCGTCCGTGCATGGAGTACTGCTGCCATTTATGGTCAGGTGTCCCTGCCGTTCTCCTCAGTGTTCTTGACAAGCTCCAAAGGAGAGTGTGTAATGTGATAGGTACTGATCTGGCGGCTCGACTGCAGCCACTTCCCCACCGTCGAAATGTGGCCTCCCTTGTCTGTTCTATAAATACTTTCATGGCTTCTGCTCGGATGAGCTTAAGTCACTGATGCCTTCTCAACAGGTGTTTACTCGTGCAACCAGACTGGCAACTGGGTCCCACCCATTCACAGTCAGGTTAGCCAAATGCAGACGACAATTCTACTCCTGCAGCTTCCTCTCTCGCACTTCCCGCCTGTGGAACTCACTCCCGTATTCTTGCTTTCCTGACGGCTACAACCTCCAGAAATTTAAATGCAATGTCAATACTCATCTACTAACCACTGGACTGTAGCTCTCTCCCCTCCCCTGTATAACCTTCCCTTTCTCTCCACCTATGTATCTGTCATCGCACCTGCTTTCTCAGCTTTCTATTGTTCCTTTCTAACTAGTTTGTACTCCTCACTCTTTTCTAATTAATCTTTTTACAGTTATGTAGCACCCCGCTAATCAGTGGCATTTCTGCCTTGCTCGGGGTGAAATGATTAAAAAACAAAAACAAAAAAAACCCAGTATATTTTAAATATAGCCTTTGCGCTTATCTAAAATCTAACTCTATTAAATGTACTTGATAACTTGGTATACTTAATAATATAAAACAAGAATAAATCTTGAAAATCGAGGGGGACGAGGAGGATTTCGAAACGCAGGTGAGAAAGCTGGCATATATGTGAATATACCTGCTGTGAAAGCTTCTAACTCTGCCGTTGTGCAGATAGCTCAGTGGTAAGATGTTCGTCTAATGACAAATTAGTCGGATTTCGATCCAGGCTTGAAGCTAAACGGATCACCCAGCTCCACTGAAGAACTGTGATGTAGTGAAACAGGCTTGATTGCAGATGATTATATATATATATATATATATATTTTAATTCAGATACTTCAATCCAAGGGAAATATATATATATATATATATATATATTGTTTAAGTATTGTTTAAGGCAATATATATATATATATATATATATATATATATATATATATATATATATATATATGCCTTAAACAATACTGACGTCATTGTCCGAAACTGAGGAACCTTTTGGTAAACACTTTTCAAAGGTCTTCGTTGGCGTTATTGTTAATAATAAAGTTGAATACAGGAAAAACAGCAAAAGCTTACTCACAAAAAAGGGGGAAAAGTTCGTTTAAAAGTAAATTTTAATCAAAATAATTAAAATGTAAGCGGAGTGTAAATACACAGCTTCACAAGAGTGATAAAAATGAAAAAATAACACTCACAGACCCCCCCCCAACAGTTGTAACGAGCGAATAAATCGCTCTTTCTGCCTGCACAGGCTCGACTGATGAATCTTAAGATAAACAGCTTCCAACACTCGTAAATTGCTGAGCTGAACGAGCACTGTGCCGGGCAGAAAACTATGTGTCCTCATACCGAGAAGCACACTCCTGACTGTCGAGCAAATGGTTACCTATGGCTGATTCCAGAACCGCCTGAATTGTCTTCATAGACCGTTGAAGGTTATCCGAACGTAGATTTGCGGAGACGTGCTGCGAAACTCGTGTCTCTAATCTAAGATTGATTCGTTCTATGTAAACCACCTTCGCAGCGGCATTTAAATTGATGAGCAACAGAATTTCTACGAAAATAAAACAATCTAACTTTAGTAAAGGAAAAAACAAAGTTCGAGTTTGAAAAACAGCACGTAATTTCACTGAAAAATAACCAGACGAAACACAGGCTGAAACCTTATCAGTTACAGATTGACACCTACCAAGCCATGGCAATTTTAAATATATCAGATATTTATTTTGATTAAAATTCACTTTTAAACGTGCTCCTCCTTTCACCCTTTTTTGTAAGTAAACTTTTGTTGTTTTTCCTGTGACCAGATTTATGATTAACAATAACGCCAACGAAGACCTTTGAAAAGTGCTGGCCGAAAGGTTCCTCAGGTTCGCACAATGACGTCAGTATTGTTTAAGGCAATTTGTTGATTCTGTGGGTACAAATCTCTGTTCATATTTCTCTCTCTATATATATATATATTGTTGAATATAACAGAAAATGAAAGTCTATTATGTTTAATCATGAACTGTTCTAAACATCGCATTTTAGCTTTAATTTCTGCTGAAAATAAAGACAAAAATTGTGCAACATTAAGATATTTTTGTTAAGCTGGTCTTTGATCTAAGCTTTAAGCTCAGTTGAGCCAACTTCAGAGTGGCTTTATGGACCAAAACATAAGATATTCAGCATCAAAGATGATATTCTATTATTTTGGCAAAATATTGCTATGCGACGATAACGGTCACAGAATAGCAGACGCATTTCTTAAATTAGTAATGCGGTCCTATGACGTCATGCCACGTCAGAGACAATAGAACAATATATCTATTACTATTTTGTTGATCATAACTAAATATAAAAGACAGTTATTGTCTGCTACATTTAACAATTATCTGCTGCCTCAATACACTATATATATATATATATATATATATATATATATATATATATATAATTATATATTATGGTTATGTCAATTTTACATTGCTACATGGAAATTTCTGTTTCGAGATCAATTCTCATCATCAGGAAATGTTGGTGTGGTTGTGCAAACGATTTACATTTAAATGACAAATACTTTCGGTTTACTGTGAATGTATGTGTGTGTGTGTGTGTGTGTGTGTGTGTGTGTGTGTGTGTGTGTGCGTGGGTGTGTGTGTGGGTTAGGGTTAGGGTTAGGGTTAGGAAAAACTTGAATTAACTGAAATGTGGTTCTACAGAAGGATGCTGCGACTATCATGGGTCGAACATGTGAGCAATGATGAGGTTTTGAAAATGAGGAGACGCAAAGGAAAGTAATACTGAGCATCAGGAAGAGACAGCTGAAGTTCCTGGGACATGCAATGAGAAAAGAGGGCTTGGAGAACCTGATACTAACAGGCCAGATAGAGGGGAAAAGAGACAGGGGAAAGCAGCGGATAACATATTGGAAGGGCCTGAGCAAGTGGATGACGGAACGAGGGTGGCGTGGTGTAGCAGGAGAAGGCGTGCTAAGAGCCACCAGGGATGAACAAGAATCTGTAAGTCATTCAATGACATCTACCCTCTGTTCCTGAATGAAAAGCCGAAGATTATAAGATTCCCTAAAAATAAATGCTGCTAAATGGTAGGGATGAATTAACGGTTTTATGCAATATCTAAAATGTTTTTTCCTAAAATTTAATTAATTACACTTGTTCATTTATAACTTATGCTCTAATATAACTTTTAAATTATTTTACTAAAATAAATGACTTGTAACATTCTGCACTGCGGACTGGCAACCTCCATGTGACGCTCGTCCTCGCCGACGGTCGTGACGATCCCAGTTGTGACACTGCCACCCGGTCGTACGTTTGATTTTGTCGCTGTCGCTGATCGGGACGATCTCGTCCGATGATGTCGCCACAAAAGCTGGACTACAGGGCATCTTTTGTAACAACGGACCACTGTCCCACGTTGTGATTAGATCCCAGAGGTCTCGTCTTGCAATCTTAATAGTCGTCCCTTTTAGCCAGTCTGGACACTGGTGTACACTTGTGGGTTGAAAAAAATAAACACGGCACCAAAAAAAAACAAAAAAAAAAACAAATTAATAAAATAAATGAACAAGCCGAACACGCCTGGAAAGCTACGAAGAATGTCTTTATATAAAGAAAAAACAAAGTCTTTCTTTTCCGAAGAATACAGTTGTCGAAAATGATATTTACAACGGAGAGAGAAAGTTCGCCAAAAGCATCATAGCTTCTAATCGTTAAACGAAATATTTTGTCTAAGTTTCGTTAGCGTTGAAACAGATCTCTTCAAATATTTGCCAAAGTCTCTTGTATTTCATTAAAAGTCTTTTCATTAATTCTCTATAATCAGGATTGTCAATTTTCCTAAGTAACTTCTAAAACAGCAAATTTCTTTCGGGTCCTTATCGGGGTTTGCCGAGGTTGAACGAACGAAGAATCAGAATTTTCGATTTTCCCGTGATTAAAAAAAAATAACAATAACGTTCTTTCGGGTTTCATGTCGATGGCGCATTATTCCAAATTAACTTCTGTGAGTTAATTTGCGGCAGGCTTCATTCGAAATTAACACTTTAACTATAAGTTCCATGGTGGGCGACCAGCCGTGGGTCATGGCTCCCCGGCTGGGCCATTTTCCCCCAGTCGCTACATTTCGACTGATAGCAGCTCCAACTAAAAGACTGTCACCCAACTCTAAAAACTTCCACAGACTAACTTTATCGTGTCGATCATCTATTTTTATAACCAATTTCTATCCTCTCTGGGGATCTGGCCGGCTCACAGCCTTCGGCCAATGAAAATCGGTCTCCGCCCATTCGATTTGCGGATGTCTTAGCTCGACCAATGTGATCAAGCCAACTCACACCGAACCGAATCCAGCTCGGGTCACTTCGGACTGTTGTGCTAAACAGTGGCCTTGACCTCCGGGTGACCTTATCAAATCACTCTGACACTTGTTTTGTCTACGCGTTTTCAGATAAACGGAATCAACGAAATTCATATTGAACATGAAAAGAGGCGAAAATCATGAAAGACGAGAAATGTATATTTATCCAAAATAACTTTATTTTATGCTCCCGTAATTTTAGAAGCACTTGATGCTACTAAAATTATTATTTTTTTCCTAAGCTCACATCGCGTGACGCAATAAAACATTAATAATATCACCAATATCAATTTCTCTCTCCGTTGTTTTAAACCAACCAAAGGAAAGTATCCCCACGGGAGAAGGGAAAGCATCACCGTGGGAGATAGTGTCACAGACTCACATAATACTTATCTGGTTTTCTTAACTCTAATATACCTTAGTATACCATAATTACTTAATTCTAATTTTAATCTAAACAATTCGGCTTCTTTAATTGAATTATTGTCTACTCGGCTAACTCGGTATTTACCCGAGTTTTCTACGAGGCGAAGTATAGTACAGTACCAGTTTTTAACGTGGTGCAATTGAGAGCGTACCTTCGAGTAAATATTTCTCGTATACTCCACATAAAAGGAATCGGATCTTGTCTACCCCAGGGTAGATTCTGCCCTTCTGCATAGCCTCGTCTGTGTTTCTCCCTGTCCGGAGGTTGAGAGTTCGATAATTTCGATCAAACGTGTGGCTCGGTCGGCATTTAGCTAAATTTTGACACAAAGGCAGAATGTGGCACAAGGCCGATTTTTACGTGGGACATACCGAGCGCTTACATTCGGTTAAAAACTTCCCAAAGACACTGTATATTGTTTATTTCTCCTAGACAAGACTGCCCTTCAGCATAGCATCGTCGGGGTTTCTCTCTGCCCGAAGGAAAAAGTCCGACAATGTCGATCAATCGCGAATGGCTGAGTCTTTATTAACGATCCTATGTATGCCATTTAAACGAATCCAAGATATATTCGGGTGATATGTGTCTATCTCCACAATATATATATATATATATATATATATATATATATATATATATAAACGTTTCGTTGAAAACGACCGACAAGGAAGATTTTATTAATTTTTAGTTTAATTATTTCAGTATTCTTACATGTTAAAAATACTGGAAAAATTATAGGACATTTTTGTATTCCTTCTCTCCACATAAAAAAAAAACCCTGTAAGAATACTGGGAAAATCAAAGCCAAAATTAATAAAATCTTCTTTGTCGGCCGTTTTTAACAAACCATGTTAAAATGAAAGACTGCTGCCCAAATATCCACACACACACACACACACACACACACACACACACACACACACACACACACACACACACACACACATATATATATATATATATATATATATATATCCAAGTGAATAAGGAACGAACAAATAATTGACCACGTTCAAAAAATTGACCCCGTTCAAAACATTAATTTAAAACAGTGCCCGATATACAATATCGGGCAGTAAAATTATAGTTTAAAACATGTACAAATTATATATATATATATATATACGGCCACAATGTGATCAGCATATCTCGAATAAAGAACATTCTTATGACTCTACATATATGCACAAAATAAATTACAGATTCTTGTTATAACTAACTGAAATAAGATTCATGTGTAAAAGTATAGCCGAAAGTGCTTGGAGAAATATAATATTCGGATAATTTTTAAACAATTTATGTTCTGAAAAAAAAATTCACATGAAAATATATATAAAAAATTAGCCATAACACGTTTTTAACGAATTTTGCATATATATATATATATATATATATATATATATTGTCATCCGCAGACAGATCAGACAGCTCATCAGTACGGTTAGACTCTGATTGCTTTTTTACCCAGGATTGTAACCCAACCGAAATGGCGTCAGTCGGCGACTCTACCTCTGGGCTATGGGCGTTCGGTGGAAATAGGCAGACTTTTTAGCGCATATCATTATACGCGGCCAATAGCTAGAGCGCTCTAATTCATTTCAATGAATGAGCGATGCGTACATTTACTCTGAAAAGAAGAAACGACGTCATACTTATCCCAAACCCGAGGGACCTTTCGGCCAACACTTTTCAAGGGCTTCGTTGGCAAAATTATAAATAGGGCTAGAACGAAGACAATATCAAAGGGGAATTACTCACAGTACTGGGAGAAAGTGGAATCCGTTTAAAAATAAACTTTAATGAAAACATTAAAATGTGAGGGAGGTTGTAAATTTAATTCCACAGGAGTGATTTAAAAAAGAAAATGTTTCACTCACAGACTCTCCAGTAACTGCAAGGAGCGAAAGAAATGATCTTTCTGTCGGGCTCAGTTGATGGATTTTCAGGCAAATAGCCTCCAAGACCCGTAGATGATATGATGAGCGAGCACTGTGCAAGACAGAAAACCAACTGTCCTCGCACGCGGAGACACACGCTGAATTGTCCAACAAGTGTTGGCCGATCGCTGAATCCAGGACAGCTTAGGTTGTTCTTATAGTACTGATAGGGCTGCCAGAACGTATATGCGCAGGGACGTGTTGCGAGACCACAGCGTCTACAACCTAAGACTGGTTCGTCCTATGTATGCTGCATCACAACAATTTAAATTTATAAACAACGGAACTTTTTCGAAAATAGGACAACCTTTAGTTTTAATGATACCATGTTAGCACAGACAGACGGTGTTGCAATGGGTAGTTCTTTGGGTCCTGTTATTATTCAGTACAGTTGCGTGTTGTTTTCTATACTAGATCTGTTTTTCCATCCTTCGTCAATTCTGCTCAGAAAGGTGACAGATAAGTCTACGAGGTAGTGTGGTTGTAGTAAAACCAATATATGTAGTGGGTTTATTATTAGTACCAGAGATACAATCTCTGAACGGGCATGTAAATTGACACACACACACACACACACACACACACACACACACACACACACATATATATATATATATATATATATATATATATATACCGGAGAATGGGTGTAAAGAGCTACAAGGGATAAAGAGTTGTGGAAGACCATGATCATCTTCGTACTAAAGGGATACGGCACATAGATGAAGAAGTAGACTAATCAGTATTTAATAAACAAATAAAAAATTATAATGTGGACACATAATTGGGGATCAATTCTATATTATAATCAATATTTAAACTGATTCCTCACTTTGCCGCCATGTTAGTTTCTATATATTTATATTCTAGATTTATGGGCTTGTGCAAATGAATGGCAGATCAGGGATTGAGTGGGATAATAGGTGAAGGTATTAAGAGCAACAAGAAATAGGGAGATGTGGAAGGCCATGATCGCCTACGTCCTGAAAGGAACGGCACATATATGAAGAAGAAGAAGAAGAAGAAGAGTTTCAGTTTGAGTTTTGCTTAGCGGCATATCAAACTCTGTGGGTTATTCAATGCCAAAATGGTAGGGCTTTAAGATGTTTTTTTCATGTACAGTTATAGTGAGAAGGTTGATTCTGTTAGATTTTGTTGAAATTTTATTTTATTTTATTTTATTTTTTTCTTTAAAAATGTTTGATGGTAACAATCTTTTTCCTTCAAAAATGTATTGTTGGTAATATTTTTAATTCAAAAACGTTTTTTTAATAAAAAGTCTATTTTTATACTTTCAAAGAGTTTTGACATCTGTTTTAAGGTCAAACTATTTGCCCATAGCTGGGAGCCTAACAGGTGCTACCACCCCGGGTCAGAGTGAACGTGGAAATAACAGTAATTAAGAGGTGGTTCCATGCTCCTCACAACCTCCCAATCAGAGTCCTTGCTGCTGGATGCAGTTTATTGCCATATCCAGGACCAAGAAGAAGTAGTTTCTTCACATAGATCAGCCTTTAATCAGTCTAATTGAGAAAATCAAGTTTAGCATCTGATTTTGTGGAAGAAACTCCTCATACACGACGCCATTCCAATTTCACTAGATATGCGACATCATTTTCTCCCTTCGGAGAGGTCCACTGTGACCCATTTCACTTTCGCTCCGTTTGAGAAGAAACTCGCAGACACAAACGTATTTTTTGGCTTTTTGATGTCCTCGTCTTCAAATGTTTTCGGCATCCTTACAACTCTCATATCAGATATGTGGAGTATTTCTGCGATGTCCTGTATTGTCCAGTATTGTGCGATCTGGATGAGTTTTAATCAGCGTTTTGATTTGGTCATCATCTAAATTGTAGGCGTGCCAGAGCTTTGTATATCTTCTAGATGAAAATATCATTATCTGAATCGTGCGAACCATTCATGAACAGCTAAAGCACCGGTTCTATAAACGGAACATATCTATTTTGCTAATTTTATACAGCATTCTTATCCTTTGTAGAAATAAAAGAGCCTCAATATATGCATTTGCATATATATGTGGGCAAGTATACCTGAGGAAAAGACCCTAAAATATGTATATAATTGTATGCGTGTGTTTATATATGCACAGGTATATATTCAAACTTATGTATATATACACGTATGTGTAAGGGCGTGCATAAAAGGTATCTGATATAAAGAATATGGTTAGATTTGGAAGGCTCTCACAGTGCGTTTAGTAAAATAAAGGAAGGTAAATAAGTTGTTGGGTAAATAAGTTGTTGTACAAATAAAAATCTGGGAAGTGTTCTAACCGAAGACGGAAAGTGTGGCACAAACATCCAAAAGAAAATTGGCATGGCGAAGGACGCGTTCCAGAATCTGAGTAAAGTATTAAGACACAGGAAACTTTCAATAGAAACAAAGAAGACAGTACTGGATTGCTATATGATACCAGTTCTTCAATATGGCAGTGAATGTTGGACAATTTCAACAAAGATGAAGGGAAAATTTGAAGCAGCTGAAATGTGGTTCTACAGAAAGTTGCTGAGGATATTATGGAGCGAGCATGTGAGCAATGATGAAGTGTTAAATAGAATGAAAATGAAAATGAAATTAATACTGAGCACCAGGAAGAGATAGCTTAAGTTCCTGGGACATGCAATGAGGAAGGAGGGATTGAAGAACCTGATAGTAGCAGGCCAGATAAACAGGGGAAAGCAACGGATAACAAATTTGAAGGGCCTGAGCAGGTGGATGACAGAACGGGGGTTGCGAGATGTTACGGAAGAAAACGTGCTAAGAGCCAGAAGGAATAGGGAGACTTGGAAAGCCATGATCACCTACGTCCTGAAATGACATAGAAGAAGAAGAGGAAGAAGAAGTAGAAGAAGAAGAGGAAGAAGAAGAAGAGGAAGAAGAAGAAGAAGATTTTTACGGTAAATTTTTAGAATTATACTGATATCGAGGTGGAGATAGAGCGTTGATAAATAAAAAGAGTTTGCCATTAGACAAGAGTGAGATCATCAAAACAAAGTCTTTCTACTTATATATATATATGTATAGTTCTCAAAACAGGATTGAAAAAATATCTAATGAACGATTATAAAAAAAAAACGTCAGGGAAAATATTACTAACCAAACATATATATGCAAGACAAAACTAGACAAAGCAACAATAACAAGGTAAAAAGAAATTCACAGCAAGAATGGTGTTAACATGCAAAGTAGATACAGTCAAGTAATAGTAGAGATTTGACTTCCGGATAAGAAAGAGCATAATTTATGGGGAATAATACAAAGTGGTTCAATTTATTAGTTAAGAAGAAACCCAGCATGAATCTATTAATTTGAGGAGGGTTATGTTTTTGAAGCCAGGTGTAGAGGTTCATCCCTTGTTCCTTGTTTCGGATGAGGTTTCCGGCTTTCTCTTTTCCAATATTTTCACTCTTTTCTTTTTTTATGTTTTTCAATTGGAGTAGATAGACTAAACTATCGCCCGGTTCACACTCCACCCGCATCTATTGAACAGGTGTAGAGAATCATCTCTTGTTCCCTGTTTAGGATGAGGTTTCCGGCTTTCTCTTTTCCAATCTTTTCACTCTTTCCTTTTTTCATTTTTTTCAATTGGAGTAGATAGACTAAACTATCGCCCGGTTCACACTCCATCCGAGTCTATTGAACAGGTGTAGAGGCTTATCCCTTGTTCCCTGTTTAGGATGTGGTTTCCGGCTTTCTCTCTTCCAATCTTTTCACTCTTACGTAGCCCCCTGCACATCAGTGTCGTTACCGCCTTGCTCGGGGTGATATGATTAATAATAAAAAAATTTCTTAGATTGGATCCAACAAGATATTTATATGAATTGATTAAGATCGATATCGTCGCAGACACGCATAGACAGAAAAGTACAAAGACAAATTAATAGGGTCATCTTCATTTATGCACCGTGTTTTTCAGGATCTATGTGATCATAGCTCCCCACAACTTCCCATTCTTTGAAGTTCTGAACAATGTTTATCTTGTTACTCACTAATTCAGTTCGTCCTCCGCAATTCATTTACACAAATTTATTCGGTATGTTACTCATTGATCCGGCCTGCCTTTATTTTACTAATATCTTATGAGTATTAAATTCTCCAAATCTTCTTTCTTCATTTTGTGTCGCAGAAAATCCAACTGTCTCTTTTTGATCCGAAACAAAAATGTGTTATTTTCGTTAGCATATTCCTTGAAGCTTCCTTGTTGTTCAAATGTTCAGCCCATGGTATTCTCAATATCCTTCTGTAGAACCACATTTCTACTTCGTTTTCTTTATTGAGGAAATCGTCCGGAAGATATGAAATGTGCTTCACCTAAACCACCCTAATTATATTGCCTTCGTATAAACTATTCCAACAAAACCTATTTTTCTCCATTCTTCTTTGCCTCGAGCATGTCATGAAAAGTCTTAAACGTTTTTTACCCCATAACTAACCGCTTCTCGGAATACGACAAGTCTGCTCGTATTACCTATTTTACGGTGGGCTAACCTGATGCGGCCAGCACGACCGGAAGTATCAGTTACTAAACTGTCCATCCCCAATTCAAGGATAGACATAATTTCGACCATTGTTAACCACCCAAGTAGAAAATATATTTTAAAGCATTCGATTCACGTCATAAATCTAAAGAAAAGAGTAAATGTGTCACGTTGCTTATCGAAATTCTGTTTGTTTACATGGATATTTCTAAAACATCACCCTATATATATATATATATATATATTGTTAAATTGTAGTGATACTTAGTACCAAAATTGCTGCTTTTTCAGTAGTTTACTTATAGAAGGGCTTTTTTGGCAAGCGGTGTTTTTTGTCATAGAGTGCTCGATATCAAGATAGCATCATGACTGAAACAACGCTGTTCAGCTAAGTAAAAAACTTCTCCACATTAATTATGCACCCCTATTTTAAGAAATGGCTAGCACTAAGTTAGGGCAGAAGTTACTCAATTTAATTAAGAAACATTTTCCTAGTAATAATCCTTTAAGTAAAATTTTTAATAAAAAACATTATTATGGTCATAGTTATACAAATAATATTGAAAAATTATTGAAAATCATAATAATTTTTTTTTAATCATTTCACCCCACTATTGCGCATGGGGCTACATAGGGGAAGATAAAGAGGAGTGGTTAGGTGTAGGAAATGTCAGAAGGAAGGTGATAGATGGGTAAGGATACCTAGGATGAGGGATGGGCAGATGGGAAGAGTGTTTGAAAGAATGGGAGCGAGTTAGGGTGTTAGGAGGTGTCTATTGACTTTACATTTAAACTCCTGGGGATTGTAGACGTCGGGGAAGCAACCATGTGGAAGGGAATTCCACAGTCGGGAAGTGCGAGAAAAGAAACTGTTGGAGTAGAAGTTGCGGTTGCATTTTATCGGTTTCACTGTAAAATGGTGGGATCTAGTTGCTAATCTAGTTTCTCGTGCAAATTCGTATCTAGGGGGCAGCAGTGATCTAAGTACATTCGAGCAGAAGCCGTGAAAATATTTATAGAAAAGACACAGGGGACCCACGTCGCGCCGGTGAGAGAGAGACTGCAGGCGGTCTGCCAAGTTGGTATCGATCACATTACAGACCCTCCGCTGTACTTTGTCGAGAAGCTTGAGGAGAATAGCAGGAGCACCCGACCACATATGGCAGTAGTATTCAATGCACGGGAGAAATGGTAGATTTATATATGTGCAAGATAGATTCAGACGGAAAAAACTTCCGGGCCCTGCACAGAGAACCGACTTTCATAAATCAGCATGTAAACCAAAGTAACAGTAATTATTTCAATAATGGAAATAATAATAATACAAATATATGTAATTGTAGAAAGCCTAACAAGTGCCCACTGGAAAATGTGTGTTTAACAAATTCTATTGTTCACCAATGTACTATATCACCAAATGGAAAACTGACTATAAAGAAAGTTTACATTAGTTATACTAAGAACAATTTTAAACAGAGATGGTATATATGCATTTAACTTTCTTCAAGAATAACGCGTATCGAAACCAAACATCCTTTTCTGACAATTTTTGTCACTTGAAAGAAACAAATAAAGTCTATTAAAATAGAAAATTCCTGAAAAAAACCCCAATTATCTGGAAATCATTCTGTGACATTTACCCTCTGTGTCTGAATGAAAAACTGCTTATTATAAAGTTTTCTAAAAATAAAGTACTATTAAACCATGGAAATCAATTAGCAGTATTATGTAAACGCCGTAAATATTTCACTTTAAAATTATATTATGATGTCCATTCATTCGTATATTAAATAACAATTATTTTATCAAAAATTAATAACCCACACAATAATTGTTTTTTTCATTACTCCAATATACCTTAGTATACCATAATTACTTAATTTAAATTTTATCTTAAACAATTTAACCCCTTTAACAACAAATTCAGTAATACTTTCTCCAAAAATCTAAAATGTGACCTGCTGTCCCAAACTACTTTCTACACATCTAAATAATATATGTTCCTAATATGTATCTTCCCCAGACATATAAAATATGTCATTTTATCATGACATAGTTCAACAACTCGCCTTCATACGACCTAAATCTTCAACTTTATAGTTCAAACTTATTCTCACCTTTGATGCTGACGCACTCATTTTTTAACTTTCTCTGACAACCCCTCCTTACCTTTCTCAATAACCATGAATTAGTTTTATATTTTCGAAAATAAAACATTTTCACAATTTGTTTTAAAATATCACTCAAAGAAGAGTAATAAGGTTCTGAAACATGAATATTTTTATGTATAGATTTAATGCTTTTTTAATCCATTATAATAACAAACTTACTATATTAACCCACTAGGGCCATTCGTATCATATTTGATACAGTATTTCCCTATAAGGAAACATTTGGTATTTCCCTATAAGGAAACATTTGGTATTCATTGACTGAGCAGTCAGTACTGCTTTCATTTTAAATTTATAAAAGATTTCTCTTAAAAAATTTTTCAGGAAAATATTTCTTTCAAGGCTTGTTTTCATACTGTATCAAATATGATACGAATGGCCCTAGAGAGTTAAGGCTTCTACTGGGCATAAAGTGGGGGATCAGTTCTATATTGTTATGAAGTAATAAACAGATCCCCCACTAATTACTACTTAACCCTCTAGAGCCATTCGTATCATATTTGATACAGTATTTCCCTATAAGGAAACATTTGGTATTCATTGACTGAGCAGTCAGTACTGCTTTCATTTGAAATTTATAAAAAATTTCTCTTAAAAAATTTTTCAGGAAAATATTTCTTTCAAGGCTTGTTTTCATACTGTATCAAATATGATACGAATGGCCCTAGAGAGTTAAGGCTTCTACTGGGCATAAAGTGGGGGATCAGTTCTATATTGTTATGAAGTAATAAACAGATCCCTCACTAATTACTACTTAACCCTCTAGAGCCATTCGTATCATATTTGATACAGTATTTCCCTATAAGGAACATTTGGTATTTCCCTATAAGGAAACATTTGGTATTCATTGACTGAGCAGTCAGTACGGCTTTCATTTGAAATTTATAAAATATTTCTCTTAAAAAATTTTTCAGGAAAATATTTCTTGCAAGGCTTGTTTTCATACTGTATCAAATATGATACGAATGGCCCTAGAGGGTTAAGCATTGGTCACTTTTTATTAAAGTAAATGCAACGAACAGTAAGTTTGTAAACTCTCTATTCTTTCGCTTTCTTAAAACACACACACACACACACACACACACACACACACACACACACACATATATATATATATATATATATATATATATATATATATATATATATACTACGGGTCATAATTATTAGGCCACCCCAGTTCTTTTGTTAATACTGCACATTAACACGTGCATGAAATGAACTGTTCTGGTGTTCAGTTTATGTGCTATCGTGCTCTCTTCCCCATGCTAGTCCCTTCTTCTTATTGGCTGGCCGAAGCAAAGGCTTCCTGGTTGCTTTGTAAAATTTTGCAAAGTAACAATAACAAAAGAACAATTTTATTACCATTTAGAATTATCCACTTGACAACAAATAATAAAAAGAGTATGAAATAAATCATTTTTTTTAAAACTAAGGTGGCCTAATAATTATGGCCGGTAGTGTATATATGGTGCTTGCAAAGTAACACCCCATTGAAAATTTTGAAAAACCAACATACTGTCTTTTGTCTATAAATCAGTCAGTTAAGTGCCATACATGATACAGGCTTTGGGTGATCATGTCTCGAAAGAGACATGACTGACTGGGCAGAATATTATCCCGCAGTTAGTTAACATTACTTTCTGCGGTAGACTGGTTGCCAGCCAAGGCTATAGAACCCAATCTAACCTATTATTTAACCCATAACTAGTGGAAAGAAACGGATTAATACATTTCCAAGGGTATTTGCGCAAGTGAATGAAGGAATTCTACTGGAATTCGAACTCGGTTCCCGATTTGTCGTTCCGAGTCAATATCCACTGCACCACAACGCACATTGTCTATAAATACTTGTTACAAAACAATATCCTTGCATTTGCTTTCATAAAATCACAGATTCTTTATCAAGTTGTACCTCCCCAAACAGTACCTTTTGCACAATAATTGGAGTGCTAAGTAATGCTTGATTTCTGAAGATATGAGATATCATGCGTTATTTTCATTTTCTTAAAATATAAATTATTATAATTATTTGATATAATTTTCAGCTTCATTCTATAAAGCTGAGATGAAATATTGTAACTATTTACACTGTTTACATTGTCAAACTGTTATCTTCATCTTTGTTGTTACGTAGATAAGTATGTTGGTTGAATTAATCTAATGACATGACACAAACAGTTATGAGTTCAATACCTGACTACAGCAAAGGTGAAAAGAGCTTCAGCTAAGTGACTTAAGTTGTACACGCTTGGGCGATCATCTCTCGAAAGAAACATGACTGACTGAGTAGAAGATTATTCCGCAGAAGGCTGCCATTACTTTCTGCGATAGACTGGTTGCCAGCCAAGGCTATAGAATCCAATCTGCCCTGTTATTTAACCCATAATTAGGAGGTAGAGACGGATTAATTCTTTTCCCAAGTGTATTTGCGCGTAAATGAATGAAACGAATTCAACTTACGCGCCGAATACTTACGAATTCAACTTTAGGAATTGAATTTAGGAATTCAACTTAAAGAATTCAACTTACGCATACAACTTAAGGAATTCAACTTACGCATTCAACTTTAGGAATTCAACTTACGCATTCAACTTTAAGAATTCAACTTAGGAATTCAACTTAAAGAATTCAACTTACGCATTCAACTTTAAGAATTCAACTTACGAATTCAACTTAAGGAATTCAACTTACGAATTCAACTTGAGGAATTCAACTTACGCGCAACAGCTTAGAGAATTGAGTTAAAGGGAAATAAATGAAAAGGAGATATCCGGAAGAGACGTGGAACTCAGCCAATTTAATCAGGTCGACAAAGTAAAGCCTTCAGTTCGAAATTCTAATCGTCTGAAGAAGGTCGGTGCGTAAAACGGCCGAACCGTCGTGAATATGACAACAAAGATAAGGACAACTGTTAGAACAGTGTAAATAGTATAAATAATTTTGTGCTATTGAGAATAAAGAAGGAAATTTACAATTAGCAGTTAAAAAATTTCAAGTTATTTCCCTTTAGCATAAATGTTTTGTCTTCCATAATTTTATTCTGCTTAATTCATTTAAAAATTACCCACGGATTGTCAGCATGACTTGACTAGAAATTGCTTTATTACAGCACGATATGGCGTCAATTAAAACCTCTCTACGATGTGCCATTTTTACTGTATTAAGTTGTCAATATAAACACACACACACACACACACACACACACACACACACACACACACACACACAAAAACAAAACGAAACGAAACAAAACGTAAATTGGATCGTTGTTTGCCATCACATTTCGAATCTCTTTTCTTTATTATTTCGTGGAATATCGCATTTTCTGAGACGGAATGAACAAAAAAAAAAAAAAAAAAAACGCTAAACGATAAGGCAAATTGAATTAATTTTCCAAGAACAAAAACATTATTAGCGGGAAAATCCCCTTGTGAAAATAATCTTTTATTTCGCGTCGAAAGTATTTGGAATTCTAGACAAAATGCATAAGCCAATATTTAACCAAAGTGTAACTTCCTTAAGATCTTGGTGAAAAGTTTATGGTATATGATAGGTTTCGTCTATTAAGAATTCATACAATGTGGCAAAGCTAACACAACTCGAAAAACAGAGGAAGAATGAATGTGTTCGCCAAAACTGCATTGATAGGATCAGCAAAGTAACAATTCTCGATAAGAAAATCAACTCGCCAGAAGATAATATGTGCAGGTTGAGAATCGAGCTCAGCATTTTGACAAACAAATTGTTACATTTGAAAATTTACATTTCGCACTTTTGCCCTATTTTTAATGACGCAACTTTAAATTATAAACATATTGCTTGAACATTAGCATTATGATATTAGTAGTAAAATTTTAATTGACAATCATTATTTTTGTAGTATTTACTTCATTTCTATTTTCTGTTAGTTAAATATTATCAATCATTATTCTTAAGTTTTGTCAAGTATATACTTGCATCTCCATTTTCTGTTAGTTGAAACATTATCAAACATTATTCTTAATTTTTGATTAGTATTTATTTTCATCTCCATTTTCTGTTAGTTGAAACATTATCAAACATTATTCTTAATTTCTGTCAAGTATATACTTTCATCTCCATTTTCTGTTAGTTGAAACATTATCAAACATTATTCTTAATTTTTGATTAGTATTTATTTTCATCTCCATTTTCTGTTAGTTGAAACATTATCAAACATTATTCCTAATTTTTGTCAAGTATACACTTTCATCTCCATTTTCTGTTAGTTGAAACATTATCAAACATTATTCTTAATTTTTGACTAGTATTTACTTTCATCTCCATTTTCTGTTAGTTGAAACATTATCAAACATTCTTAATTTTTGTCAAGTATATATTTTCATCTCCATTTTCTGTTAGTTGAAACATTATCAAACATTATTCTTAATTTTTGTCAAGTATATATTTTCATCTCCATTTTCTGTTAGTTGAAACATTATCAAACATTATTCTTAATTTTTGTCTTGTATTTACTTTCATCTCCATTTATTAACAACTGTTTTAGAAAGAAATTCAATCACGCATACAATGGGTGGTTCTAACTTAATTTTTCGTGCTGATTTTAGATAAGAAAACCCTTTTAACTATTCACTTTCAGTTTTTGAGATATACCTGTACGCAAGTGTATACATGTACATGGATTCAAGGCTGTGTTCTATTTAGGACATTGTGTTCTTTTAAAAAAGGATGAAATTTTAGGAACTAGATGTTTTAAAAAATTACGTAATGGCAGCCTTTCTGTGACCTACGCTCGGCCTTGCAGATTCATGGCGGATAATGAATTCCACTTTCAATTTAAATTCAAATGCCCTATATGCTCTTTAAAATATGAACCCAACTATATATATATGCTCAATATTTTGTTTCAGATTTTTTATCAGCCAATAGATATCTCTACAATCGTTTCATGCACTTCAAAATGTCAAAAATCCATCGATGAAGCACATTCATTCAGTTACGTGCGTCAGGATTTCCCGACAGTTGCACAGCGCTGAACAATTACCCCCTTCTGAGATCTGCTTATTTTCATTATTTTGACTGTAAAATAGGCAATCACAACAAATACTAGTCCCATGCATTTGTCTCATACATCTAACTGCATGGTTTCAAATTTGCTGACCGATGGTCTGGAGATCATGCAGATTTAATATAAGTGGTTTTAATAAATCTTCTAAAAAAGTAAAATATTCTCACAGATATCCTCAATTAAGACGTTTCTCTACAATCTACAATCTCAGCACGTAAATACCTTATTCCTTCATAATAAAAAGAATTACTTTCAGAGGAAAATTCTGTCATGTCGGTCTTTTTAGAAGCAAGTCGTCCAACTAGATCACCCAAGAAAACCTGAATAATTTGGCCCGTGATTTGTACCTATTTAAACAGCAGCCAGATCTCCCAGCATCCTGGCTTAAGCAGTGGAACCTGGTCATGAATGTATGGATCACCAATATCAGGACACGGAACAATGGCTTGGAATCATTCTTCGAGATAGAAAACAGATTCTGTTACTATACAAATGTCGCTGATTCGTTTAAATTTCTTGGATTCCATCACAATCTTTCAGATTGGCGTATTTTCGTAGACTTTTTAAAGCACCTCCAAATTAGGAATAAATACCCCAGCATTCTCATCGCCCACTCAGTTCATCTGAGGAAGTTGTATGACAATACGGAGCTCTTTTATGGAATCTGCCTAGTACAAGAAGTACCAGTGGGGTCAGAGGTTCCCAAACTTTTTTCTGTCATTTACCCCTACAACCAGTTCAACCATTCAGATTTCCCCTTCATGTGTATGAGAGAAAGAGCAGTTAAAACACACTGAGACTATTAACTAATTTACTTTTCAAATGTACAAATATACTGATAAACATCGTTATAGAGTAAAGTGGATAGAGAGCAGTTAGTAACAACTTAGCAAAGCCATAGAGAGCGGTTAGTAACAAATAAAAGAACTTTTGTTTGCTCTTCTACTTCAGAATTAAATTAGTGAGAAGAGTGTTTCTTGTGCACCAGTGTATCAACATCAGGGTTAGTTTTGGCAAGCGCGCAAGATATGTCACATTTCACCTCCAGTCGGTTTCGTACTTTGGGCTTGATTGTGAGTAAAGTACAATATTCTATCTATCTATCTCTCAAACATGAAAAAAATCCATCTGAGTTTTTTTTTATTTAGTAGATAGTGTATGAAGGAAAAGTTTAAAGCAACTGAAATGTGGTTCTACAGAAGGATGCTGCGAATATCATGGATAGATTATGTGAGTAATGATGAAGTTTTGGAAAGAATGGAAAAGAAAAGGAAATTAATACTGAACAACAGGAAGAGACAGATGAATTTCCTGGGACATGCAATGAGGAAGGAGGGTTTGGAGAACCTGATACTAACAGGTCAGATAGAGAAAAAAATAGACAGAGGAAAGCAGCAGATAACAAATATGAAGGGCCTGAGCAGGTGGATGACGGAACGAGGGTTTCCTGGTGTAAAAGGAGAGAGTGTGCTAAGAGCCACCAGGGATAGGGAGACGTGGAAAGCCATTATCGCCTACGTCCTGAAAGGACAAGGCAAGAAGAAGAAGAAGAAGAAGAAGAAGAAGAAGAAGTGTAATTATTTCCTCCCTGATAGCTTCAAATTTCCCCAAGGAGGAAATTTCTCCCAATTTGGGAATCGCTGCTCTATGTCATTTGGCCTCCTCATGGATATTTAAGCGAAATATACAAAATGCTGTTGATTTTTTATGTCTCTATGACAATCTGACTGTGTCCAAGCACTGCACGTAGAAGGGGTAAGGGTCTAGGAGCACATTTGTGCTTTGTGAAAATACTGTCAAAGAAAAGCATCTGGTGGACACAAACAGTAGCTGTCTCTTCCTTTTCTTCATATCAAGCTTGGTCCTATGAAAAATTTCGTGAAGGCCAGGAACAAAAATGGTGCTGTCTTCCAACACCTGTGCACTCTGTTCTCAGCTCTCAGTTTTACTAAGGTTAACTTAAAGCATAGGTAGCATTTAAGTCGGTCTACTATGTCTTCTTTAGTAACACACAGGTAGCAAATTAACCAGAGTATATTAAGAAAATGTTACAGGCTTATGAGGATACGGGATACCGGATGGCACTAAAAATTTACTTTCTTTATTCCCATCTTATTCTTAACTTAACATGAATATGAAAATAGGTTACACCGTGATCTACTACTAGCAAAGTTGGGTCAAGTTTTTCTCGTCAGAGTCCATCTTGCACATTTATAAATGTACCATTCGTTCGTGCATTGAATATTGTCGCAATATCTGGTCGGGTGATTCTGCTCTTCAATTCGATTTCAGTCACTTTCTCAGAGATCTAATGTGTCCTCCCTCTGTCTTTTATACAAATCTTTTCATGGCATCTTTTCTGACAAACTTTCTTCCCTCGTGTCCCGACCACATGAATTTCCGCGTACTATTAGATCTACGTAACACCATTTTATGGTTGAAATAGTTAAACGTAACCGCCTCTCCTACTCTAACAGTTTCTTTTCTCGCATTTCCTGTCTATGAGATTTCTTTCCGTTTACTTGCTACCCTGATAGTTACAATCTTCAAAAGTTTAAACGCAGCGTTGTTATCTTCTGTCTTCTTGAATACCATCCATCTTTAATCCATTATACAACACCCCTTTGCCATGTTTTTCCTCTCACTGTGACCCCTTGCTCACCCGTGGCGATCCCGCCTTGCTTGGGGTTAAAATGATTTAATAAAATAATAAAGCAAATGAAACCACAGCATGATGAATGCTTCTGCATGATATACCGGAGGCAAAGTACGCGAGAACACCCAAAAACTCACTTTTGTATTGCAGTATTATGATATATCCGAGTAATATAGTTCAGTCAATGCGCCTCCTCTATGCTTTTTTTTTTTTCAATGTGTCTGTTATATTTTGATTTCATATGAAAAAAAATGTGATATACAAAAGCAAAAATAAAAAAAGAAATCAATGGAAATAATAAAGCTAAACTTTTCAGAAATTTGAATTTTTTCTTCTTCGATGTGCCTTGGCTGTTCAGGGCGTAGCCGATCATGGCCTTCTGCTGCCCGCTATCCCTGGTGGCTCTTAGCACGTTTTCTTCTGTAATGTCTCGCAACCCCCGTTCTGTCATCCATCTGCTCAGGCCCTTCGAATATGTTATCCGCTGCTTTCCTCCGTCTCTTTTCCCTCTATCTGGCCTGTTAGTATCAGGTTCTCCAAGCTCTCTTTCCTCATTGCATGTCCCAGGAAATTCAGTTATCTCTTCCTGATGCTCAATATTAATATTAATTTTAGTTTTCATTCGTTCCAACACCCCATCATTACACACATGATATCTGCAGCATCCTTCTGTAGAACCACATCTCAAGTTTTTCCTTCATCTTTGTTGATATTGTCCAACATTCACTGCCATATTGAAGAACTGATATCACATAGCAATCTACTACTCTCTTTTCTGTTTCTAGCGAAATTTTCCTGTTTCTTAATACTTTACTCAGCTTCTGGAATGCTTCTTCGCCATGCCAATTCGTCTTCGGATCTCTGTATCGCACTTTCTGTCTTCTGTTAGAACACTTCCCAGATTTTAAAATTTTTGTACCTGCTTGATTTTAATATCCTCCACCTGTATTTGGCATTTTGGGTTACTATTTTTGCTGATGACCATGCATTCGGTTTTCTTGCAGTTTATTTGTAGTCCTTTTTTGTCACTCTTTTCAGCTACTTTCTGTAGGAGGTCTTGTAGTTTCCTTTCCGTTTCTGCTATCAGCACTGTATCATCTGCGTATCTTATATTATTTTTTTAACAACGGCAGGTACAATCTGAACAACAGCTATATTAAAATTAATAAAAAAAAAGCACCTGTTCATATCTTTGCCTCAGAGAAATATATTTTGGGGCAAACCAGTTTTGTTGTACAATGGATATCAGCTCGGAATAAAAACTCGGAGAGCCGAGTTCGAATTCCAGTTGAATTCGTTGCATTCACTTACGCGCAAATACTATTCGGAAAGGTATTAATCAATCTATTCTCCCTCTAGTTTCTAGTTATTGGCCGAACAGGAAGACTGATTGAGTTCTATATCCTTGGTTGGCAGCCAGTCTACCCCAGAAGAAAATGGCACCCTATTGCGGAAAAATCTTCTGCCTGGTCAGTCATAGATGGAACGAGACAAGCGTGTATCACGTATGACACGTAACTCACTGATTGAGTGGTATTCTTTAATTTTGATTAGTATTTACTTTCATGTACACTTTTTCTCGATGAAGCAATTTTAAACATTATTATTATTTTTCTAGTATTTACTGCTATCTTCATTTTCAACACGTGTTTACTTTTTTTTAATCGTGTCACCCAAGCAAGGCAGTAACGCCACTGATGCGCAGAGGGGCTACATAAGAGTAAAAGATTAGATAGGAGGAGAGTAAAGAGAAAGACGAACCAGTTACAGGAGGTGTCAGAGAAAGGGCAAGAGGAGGATGGGAATACGGGTGTGATGAAAGTTACGAAAGTGGAAAGAAAAGAAAAGAACAAGATGTAAAGGGTGATGTAAAAAAAACCGGAGTCAAGCGGTCAAGAGATGGGTATTGACATTGCATTTAAATTCCTGGAGGTTGTAGCCGTCAGGAAAGCAAGAATATGGAAGAGAGTTCCACAAGTGGAAAGTGCGAGAAATGAAGCTACTGGAGTTAATTGTGGGCAGCATTTGGCTGATCTAACTGTGAATGGGTGAGACCCAGTTGTCAGTTTGGTTGCACGAGTAAACTTATGTGGCAGGGGCACCAGTGACTTAAGTTCGTCGGAGCAGAAGCCATGAAAATATTTATAGAACAGACAGAAGGAAGCCACATCCCGTCGGTGAGAAAGTGGCTGGAGTCGAGCCGGCAAGTCAGTAATTATCACATTACTGATTCTTCTTTGGAGCCTGTCGAGAACACATAGATGAAAAACATGTTGCATTTTAAAAGTCGTAGAATAACATTTTGAGGTCACATAGGTTCGATTTGTTTTAATCCAGGTCATCCACTTATGACAACTTAGCATTTGAGATAACAAGGTTTCACCAGGCTTCCATTGTGCGAAACGGTTTTCATAAAAGGAATCTGATGAAGTACTTATCTTTTTTCCGACCTTCGATGACTACCTACATAAAATGGCGACCTGAGTATGTTGCTATTCAAAAGGAACAAAAATAATTAAAGTAAAAATAAATACAGTTCAAATAATAATAATAATTCTTGTCATGTTGTTTTCGTACAGATATTAAATTTAATAAAAATGATAGCCCTAATTAATAGTCTATGTCAATATCAATTTTTAAATTTTCTGTTGGAAATGGAAAGTCTATTCGCATCTCTGCCAAAATAAAATTTGATATAAAGTCTGATTTAAAGTGTATCCCCGAGCGAACACATGCGTATTGAGAACAAATGTCTAGTTGCATAAAAAGCACGAGAAAGAACTAGAAAAATGGGAATAAACAGCGAAAAAAAAAAGTAGGACGAGAAAATGGAATACAATGAGAAGGAAGAAAAAAGGGAAGGAATTAGAAAAAGAAAAAGTGAGAATAGACGATAAAAAATGAAAAGTAACGAAAAAATATAAAATCTGAATTAACGGTGAAAAGAATGAAAAATATGAGAATGTACGAGCAAAATAAGAAGGAATTAGGAAAAAAGAAAAATGAGAAGGAACTAGAGAAAAAGTAAAAATAAAAAGGAATTAGAGAATGAATTGGGAAAAAAAGAAGAAGGAATTAGAAAAAAAAGAAGAATGAGAGGAACTGGAAAGAAAGAGAAAATTAAGAAGGAATTAGAAAAAAAGGAAAATGAGAAAGAATTAGAAAAAAGAAAAATGAGAAGAAATTGGAAGAAAAAAAGAAAAATGAGAAGGAATGGCAAAAGAAAAATGAAGGAGGAAAAGGGATAAAGCTAAAAACTACGAAAGAAATAAAAAATGGAAAAATGAGAAGGAAAAATGAAAGTGTGAAAAATGTGAATGAATTGAAAAAGAGAAGATATGAGAAGGAAAAATGAAAGTGTGAAAAATGTGAAAGAATTGAAAAAGGGAAATATGAGAAGGAAAAGCGAAAGTGTGAAAAATGTGAAAGAATTGAAAAAGGGAAATATGAGAAGGAAAAGCGAAAGTGTGAAAAATGTGAAAGAATTGAAAAAGGGAAATATGAGAAGGAAAAGCGAAAGTGTGAAAAATGTGAAAGAATTGAAAAAGGGAAATATGAGAAGGAAAAGCGAAAGTGTGAAAAATGTGAAAGAATTGAAAAAGGGAAATATGAGAAGGAAAAGCGAAAGTGTGAAAAATGTGAAAGAATTGAAAAAGGGAAATATGAGAAGGAAAAGCGAAAGTGTGAAAAATGTGAAAGAATTGAAAAAGGGAAATATGAGAAGGAAAAGCGAAAGTGTGAAAAATGTGAAAGAATTGAAAAAGGAAAAATATGAGAAGGAACGGCGAATAGAAACAGTTGTAATGAAAAAAAAAAGCAAAATAACGGAAAGGTAAAAAAAAGGAAAAAAATGAGAAGTGACGTAAAAAAAAAAGATGAAGTTAGAAATAGAGAGAAGTGTCGAATAAGAGGTGATAATATGTGAAACGGATGTGCATTTGTGATGCAGTGGATATCGGCTTGGAACGAGAAATCGTAGAACCGAGTTCCAATTCCACCTAAATTCGTTTCATTTAACTTGCGCGCAAATAACGTTGGGAAAGGTATTAATCCGTCTCTTCCGTCCAGATACGGTTGAAATAACAGGGCAGATTGGGTTATGTAGCATTGGTTGGCAACCAGTCTACCGCAGAAAGTGATGGTAACACAAAGCGGGATAATCCTCTGCCCAGTTAGTTATTTCTCGAAAGAGACATGATCACCCAAGCGTGTTCCCATATGCTACTTAACTGACTGAATGTGTAAAACCATAACTGAATGACAATTGGGAATCATCAATGTATAAAGAATGATAAATAAAAAAAAACGTTGTGATAAATCATGAGCCTATTTCTTGCTTCTCTGCCATCTCCAATCTTAAAAAGTTCAAGTACATTGTCAATCGCCATCGTTCCTCTTTCTCTATCACCTTTTTTTATTGTCTTTTCTCCTCACGAAGGTGTTCTCATTCTCTACCACTTCCCTCTTGCGTTTTGGTAGCATTAACGCCTTGCTTGGGGAGAGAATGGGATTGCAAATAGTTCAGGATGGGTAGAAGATAGATAAAAACAAACGAAAAAGCTATTTAAGGAGAAAATAAGTATAAGCGGACAGAATACGAATAAATATAAAAAAAAGAATGGCAAGTTCCTTCAGGACGAATTCTAAAAGAATGGCAAGTTCCTTCAGGACGTATTCTAAAAGAATGGCAAGTTCATTCAGGACGTATCCTAAAAGAATGGCAAGTTCATTCAGGACGTATTCTAAAAGAATGGCAAGTTCCTTCAGGACGTATTCTAAAAGAATGGCAAGTTCATTCAGGACGTGTTCTAAAAGAATGGCAAGTTCCTTCAGGACGAATTCTAAAAGAATGGCAAGTTCCTTCAGGACGTATTCTAAAAGAATGGCAAGTTCATTCAGGACGTATTCTAAAAGAATGGCAAGTTCATTCAGGACGTATTCTAAAAGAATGGCAAGTTCCTTCAGGACGAATTCTAAAAGAATGGCAAGTTCCTTCAGGACGAATTCTATCCTAGTTATCCACAGTTAGATTTTATAAACTGTAAATTGACATGTCATTTTGGGAAAGAAGGGTGGTTACCTTTGTATTAATCATGTTTTCGCTTAGACTAACAGTCAAGTGCCATACGTGATACACGCTTCAAGCGATTATGTCTCGAAAGAGACATGACTGACTGGGCAGAAGATTATCCCGCAGTAGGTTGCCATTCCTTTCTGCGGTAGACTGGTTGCCAATCAAGGCTATATAACCCAATCTGTCCTGTTATTTGACTCATAGGTAAAGGGAAAAGAAATCTATTATATTATTATGTAGTAATTAGTGGGGGATCGGTTTCCTATTGTTATGAAGTAATAAGCTGATCCCCCACCTTATGACCAATATAAGCCTTAATCATTATTCCAACTATTATATTCAGTCAGTCAGTTAAGTGCCATACGTGATACACGCTTGGGCGATCATGTCTCGAAAGAGACATGACTGACTGAGCTGAAGATTATCCGCAGTAGGTTGCCATTGCTTTCTGCGGTAGACTGGTTGCCGATCAAGGCTATAGAACCCAATCTGTCCTGTTATGTGACTCATAGCTAGAGGGGGAAGATATGTAATATATTATTAAGTAGTAGTTAGTGGGGGACTAATTTATTGCTTCATAACAAAAAAAAAACTAATCCCCCACTTTATGCCCAGTAGCAGCCTTATTCATGTTTTCAACTACTATATTCAGTCAGTCAGTCAGTTAAGTGCCATACGTGATACACGCTTAGGGTGATCATGTCTCGAAAGTGACATGACTGACTGGGCAGAAGATTATCCCGCAGTAGGTTGCCATTGCCTTCTTCGGTAGACTGGTTGCCAAACAAGATTATAGAACCTAGTCTGTTCTATTATTTAACTCATAACTGGAGGGAAGAGACAGATTAATACCTTTCCCAAGGGTATTTGAGCGTAAGTGAATGCAAGGAATTTAACTGGAATTCAAACTCGGCTCCTCGATTTCTCGTTCCGAGTTGATATCCACTGCACCACAACGCACACCCTCGAGCCTCAATTTGGTGTCAGTCGAAGTCTCCGCTCCCTCATCCATAGCCGTACCAGCCACATAAAGTTTATAAGGACCATCACCCTGCTATTTAACGTATGACTTTTGGAACTGTAAAAAACGTGAAACGCAACTGTCTAGGAGAGGATTTGAACAAGGATTGCCAATTTCACTTCCGGCACCAATATCTGAGATTTGTACGTAAGTAAATGCAATTCGAACTTGCCACCCCGGTTTGTCGTTCTGCGTCGATATCCACTGCACCACAACGCACATGGAGGCCCGGAAAGATAATTTATGATTATCAGGCGGGAAAGAAACGGAGGAGTAAAACGCAAGAAAATGATTTAAAAATTCAAGATGAATTTTGGAATAAAAAAGAGAAGTCTCATAACAGGTGAAGAGGCTTATCCCTTGTTTCCTGTTTAGGATGCGGTTTCCGGTTTTCTCTTTTCCAATCTTTTCACTCTCTTTTATTTTTTTTCAATTGGAGTAGATAGACTAAACTATCGCCCGGTTCACACTCCGCCCATGTCTCTTGAACAGGTGAAGAGGCTCATCCCTTGTTCCCTGTTTAGGATGTGGTGTCCGGCTTTCTCTCTTCCATTTCCCCTGCGCATCAGTGGCATTATCGCCTTGCTTGGGGTGATATGATTAAAATATATATATATATATATATATATATATATATATAAATTGGAAAAATAACGAAGAGAAAGAAACCGAATGAAATATGACGGTGAAAATGAATAAAATTAGTACAAAGAAGAAACAGGAGAGAGAGAGCGTAAGGGAATGTGAATGAGAGAGCAAGAGAGGGAAGAAGGAAATAATTATGACATCAGGAGGATAAATTGTCAGTGGAAGTATTTTAAGATGGAGGGGAATTTGAAGATTGATTAGAAAATGGGAAAGATTCGAACAAGAAGCTGAACAAGATCCATCATGAATCTTGTTCAGCCTCTCTTTCGCTCCTTTCCCATTTTCCAATCAATCTTCAAAGAAACTAGTCCAAGTAGAATGTCAGGTGAAAAGAAAAAAATAAGAAATAATAATAATAATAATAATAATAATAATAAGAAGAAGAAGAAGAAGAAGAAGAAAAGAAATGAACGAATAAAGGAGTGAGAGAGAAAGAGCTAATAATAAATGAATAACTTAGAGAGAGATTTAAAAATAAAGAGCATGAATAAATGAGAGAGAAAGAGAGAGAGAGAAAGAGAGAGAAAGAAATAGATTATGAGAAAATGAAAGAGAGAGTAAGAGAAAGAGAAAGATCATGAATAAATTGGAAAGAGTGAAACAGAGAGAGAGAGAGAGCATGGATATATGAGTGAAAGAGAAAGAGCATGATTAAATAAGAGAAGAGAGAAAAGGAAATTAGAGCATTAAATCAATGACAAAGAGAGAGAGAGTTAGAAATAAAAGAGAGAGAGAGAGTTAGAAATAAAAGGGAGAGAGAGTGAGAGCGAGAGAAAGAAATAGATTATAAGAAAATGAGAGAGAGAGAGTAAGAGAAAGAGATAGATCATGAATAAATTAGAAAGAGTGAAACAGAGAGAGAGAGCATGAATATATGAGTGAAAGAGAAAGAGCATGATTAAATAAGAGAAGAGAGAAAAGGAAATTAGATAGAGCATTAAATCAATGACAAAGAGAGAGAGAGTTAGAAATAAAAGGGAGAGAGAGAGAGAGAGCGAGAGAAAGAAATAGATTATAAGAAAATGAGAGAGAGAGTAAGAGAAAGAGATAGATCCTGAATAAATTAGAAAGAGTGAAAAGAGAGAGAGAGAGAGAGAGAGAGCATGAATAAATGAGTGAAAGAAAAAAGCCTGATTAAATAAGAGAAGAGAGAAAGTGAAATTAGAAAGAGCATTAAATAAATGACAAAGTGAGAGAGAGAGAGAGAGAGAGATAGGGATAGAGACAGAGATTTAGAAATAAAGAGAGGGAGAGAGGGAGAGAGAAAACGTAACTCCAAGATTCATCGGCTTTCCGACGTGAAAAAGAAATAATCGGTAATTAATACAAGTCATTGTTCTGAGTGGGAGGTTTGCCAGTGAGAACGATAGGTCCTGCCTAGCTGCATGGGCGATCTAATTTTGCATATTGCGTGAGGACTGTAATGAAACAGGTAAAATTAGTTCATATTTTTACGGCCCTTTTGTTTTTTCTAATCAAACATGACAAGGCAGGAATGCAGTCATCTATTCTATATTTGCTTAATGCAATGCTTAATTGATCTTATCGTCTCAATGAGAGCAAGATGGCGACAGAAAGAGTTTGAGTTTTGTTTAACGGCGTATCAACCTTTGTGGATTATTTAATTCCAACGAAGATAGGGTTTGAAAGATATTTTTTATAAATGTTCGGTTAAAGTGAGAAGGTTGATTTAGTCATCATTTGATGATTTTTTTTTAATTTTTAGAAAGTTTCATTTTATTTTAGAAAACTGAAGATGTCTTCCAGATTTGTAATTAAAAATGTATTGCTGGTAATAATTTTTTCCTTCAAAAATATGTAATGGCAATAATGTTTTTTTCTTCAAAAATGGGTTATGGTAATCATTTTTTTCTTTCAAAAATATGTTGTTGCTAATATTTTTTCTTCAAAAATGTATTTTTTACAAAAGTCTATTTTTATACTTTCATAATGTTTTGACTCCAGTTAGGGGGTTAACTATTTTCTCATAGCTGGGACCCGAACAGGTGCTACCACTCCGGGTCAGAGTGATTGGCGAACAACAGCAATTAAGAGGTGGTCCTATGCATCTCACAGCCTCCCAATCAAAATTCTTGCTGCCGGATGCAGTCTACCGTCATACCCAGGACCGAAACCGCAAGAATATTAAACATAAGAAAATCAATAACAATAGAGGGGTACAGTGCAATTTAGAGACGAAGAGAGAAAGAGAGAGTGAGAGAGAGAGAGGAGAGAGAGAAAGAGAAAGAGTGAGAGAGAAATGTGGGAGATGAAGATGGTGATAAAGAGAGCGGGACGCGGAATGTGGTAGAAAGAGAAAAGAAAAGAAAGAGGGAGATAGGGTAAAAAAAGAAGTAAAAGACCGAAAAAGAAAGAGAGAAATAATGTAACACAGGGATGAAGAGAGAAGAGAGGGATAGAATTAGTGGAAGAGAGGAAGAGTAAGAGTAAGAGAGAGAGAGAGAGAGAGAGAGAGAGAGAGAGAGTGAAAGAGAAATTAAGACAGAGAGCATAAAAAAGATATTGAGCAATAGAGAATGAAGAAGAATAGATAGAGAACAAAAGAAATACATTGAAAAGAGAGATGAAGAGAGAGATAAGGAACAGAAGATATATATATATATATATATATATATATATATCTTCTGTTCCTTATATATATATATTAGTCATCCACACACACACACACACACACACATATATATATATATATATATATATATATATCATGAGTTTGGCTCGTGAATGTTAATGTTTCCAAAACGAAGCTGCTATCTATTAACCATCACAGAAAATTGCTCCTAACCCCGCACCCCATTTAGCATGGATCAGGCTAGTCTCCCTAAAATTAAAACACTGCGCCTCCTTGGATTAACTCTCACAACAGACCTTAAGTTGAATGACTATATAGAATCCATAGCTAAATCCGCTGCTAAGAAGGTCGGTTCTCTGTATAGGGCCAGGAATTTTTTTTTTTTTTCGCCTGAAGCAATCCTGCGCATATATAAATCTACCATTCACCCGTGTATTGAATACTGCTGCCATATCTGGTCGAGTGCTCCTGCTATCCATCTAGAGGTCCTTGACTAAATCCAACGAAGAATCTATAATGTGATCGATCCCGACTTAGCAGCTAGGATGCAGTCACTTTCTCACCGGTGCAATGTCGTTTCCCTGTGTCTCTTCTACAAATACTTTCACGGCTTTTGCTTCGATGAACTTCGCTCACTAGTTCCCCCCTATATACGAATTTACTCGAGCCACAAGATTAGCAACTAGGTCCCACCATTTTACTGTGAAACCAATAAATTGTAATTCCCTTCTCTTGCTTCTCCGACAGCTACAATCTCCAAAAATTTAAATGTAAAGTCAATAGTCATCTCCTATCTCACTAAGCTGTATCCTCTCTCTCATGCTCCTTTCTCCGACCACTCTACTCTCATCAGTATTCTCATCCTTCTCTTACCCATTTCCTGACACCCCCTATAACCTTTCACTCTTTCTTATTACTTTCATCCTATGTAACCCCCTGCAAAACAGTGGCAATAAAATGCCTTTCTTGGGGCGATTTGATTATGAAAAAAATAAGATGAGAAAGAAAAAGTGGAAGCGAATGAATGAGAGAGAAAGAGAAACTGTAAATGAGAGAGAAAGAGAAATATTGTTTGAAAGAGAGATAAAAGGGGGAAGAGAGTAAGAGAGATTTAAAAACGAAATAATAAGAGGAAGTAAAGCAGAGAGAAAGAAAATAATCTTAAGATGAAGAATGT
This sequence comes from Ascarosepion bandense, assembly GCA_037127315.1. Lineage (NCBI taxonomy): Eukaryota > Metazoa > Mollusca > Cephalopoda > Sepiida > Sepiidae > Ascarosepion > Ascarosepion bandense. The sequence goes on along the minus strand of JBBBDQ010000720.1, from coordinate 6,638,525 downwards.
GAGAGAAAGGCATGAGAGCGTGAGAAAGTGTGTGTGTGTGTGTGTGTGTGTGTGAGAGAGAGAGAGAGAGAGAGAGAGAGAGAGAGAGAGAGAAAACAGAAATTTAGAGAGATAGTGAAATAAAGGGGAAAATGAGTAACAGAGAGCGAAAGTGAAAAAAGAGGGAAAGGGATGCAAGAGAAAGTGAAAAAAAAAAGAGATGTGGTGTGAGATTTATAGTTAGAGAATGAGAAGTAGAAAGAAAGAGGAGACAGAAAGATATAACAAAAAATGACGAGAAACAGGGAAGAAAGAGGGAGAGAGAAAGAGAAAGAGAGCGACTGCCTGTAAAAGAGAGAAATAACACCAGAAATAAAGAAAGAGTGCAAGAGAGAAATAGGGAGATAGAATGAGAGAAAGATTGATTGATTTGTTGTTATGTCTTCTCAACCTTCTACAGGTTATTTAAAATCAGAAAATATTTTTACATTGTGAGAATTTTCTTTTAACATAATATTGGTTTGTTGATACAAGAGAGATAGGTAGGTAGGTAGAGAGAGAGAAAGAGAGAGAGAGAGAGAAAATAGGGGAGAGTCAAAAAAGAGATAAAGAAAGAGATAGCGAGCGAGAAATATAGACATCGAGAGAGTAAAAGTATATGAGATCAACAGGGAGTGAAAATAAAACGAGAAATCGATTATTTGTAAGACAGAGTTATCGAGTAAATAAGAGCGAGAGAGTGAGAGAATGAGATATGTGTGTGTATGTGAAAGAGAATTATGTGAAAAAGGAAGTAGATAGTAAGAGAGAGGAAGAGAAAAGAGAGAACATCCAAAAATTATTAAACTGACAAACATAGCTATGGCGATATAATTAAAGACAAAATGTATATGCAAATATTTCGTAGGGAAAATGGTATTCAGTAAGTGCCAAACGTGATACACGCTTGGGCGATCATGTCTCGAAAGAGGCATAACTGACTGGGCAGACGATTATCAGCAGTAGGTTGCCATTGCTTTCTGCAGTAGACTGGTTGCCGACCAAGGCTATGGAACCAATCTGTCCTGTTATTTGACTCATAGCTAGAGGGGGAAGAGATGTACTATATTATTAAGTAGTAATTATTACTTCATAACAATATAAACAGATCCCCCACTTTATGCCCGGTAGAAGCCTTATTCATGTTTTCAACTATTATATTCAGTCAGTCAGTTAAGTGCCATACGTGATATGCACTTTATGCGAGCATGTCTCGAAAGTGACATGACTGACTGGGCAGAAGATTTTTCCTCAGCAGGTTGCCATTACTTTCTGTGGTAGACTGGTTGCAAACCAAGGCAGAACCCAATATGTCTTGTTATTTAACCCATAGCTGGAGGGAAGAGATGCATTAATACTTTTCCTAAGGATATTTGCGCTTAAGTGAATACAATTAAATTGGAATTCGAACTCGGCTCTTCGATTTCTTATTCCGAGTTGATATCCGCTGCACCATAACGCACATTAAAAATACGGTTAATACATCGGGACGTATTAAAGATGAAAAAAATGGCATTAAAATGTTATAAAAATGCAAAAAAATAAACACGTTTGAAACGTTTGCACACTATTGATACATAAATATGAACAGACTTCAAGTACTGTTATATGTCTTGTGATTGAATTACTTATTTCTTATTAAACTCAGAGGTTGAGAATTCCAGTCAAAGTTGTTGCCAAGATGTTGCATGTTGAATTCCAGGACAGACAGATATGTTCTAACATTTCTAACAGTCACCAGTTCCTTTACGCGCAAACCTACTTACTTACCATATTATGAATTTCCTCGAGCAACAAGATCAGCAACTAGGTCCCATCTTTTACTGTGGAACTAATAAATTGTAAACGCGAATTCTTCTCCAGCAACTTCTTTTCTCGCACTTCCCGCCTGTATACTTCCCTTCCGCATACTTGCTTTCCCGACAGCTATAATCTCCAAGAATTTAAATTTAATTCAATAGTCATCACCTGTCTCACTAACTTACATCCTCTCTCTCATGCTTTTTTCATTGTCCACCCAAACTCTCATGAGTATTCTCTTCTTTCTCATACTCTCTTCCTGACAGCCCCTGCAACCTCTCACCCCTTCTCATAACATTCCTCCTATGTAACCCCCTGCACAACAATGGCAGTAAAATGCCTTGCGTCGATACGATTATAAAAAAAATATTAATTCATCATTTATTTACTTGCTAACTGTTCAAGTTGATTATTTTTGTGCCGCCTCTGTGGTCACCTTTTCCCTGCATCACACAGTTGAGTTCCATGGTGACTTTCAAGGCAGAATATTGCTTGCTTGTTTCTTTTGCGCCTGTGATGCTGAGGGTACTCCGTCTTACATCTTCTAAAATAGGCAAGACCCATAAGTCAACAGTTCTTTTTATAATCGTGTCGCCCCAAGCAAGGCATTATGCTTCCACTATTATGCAGGCGGTTACATGGGAGAAAAGTTATGAGGAGTGTAAAGGGGGTGTCAAAAAGCGAGTAAGAGAAGAATAAGAATACTGAAGAAATGAGATGAGAACATGAGAGAAAGGATGCAAGTTAGTGAGAAGCGAGATGACTATTGACTTTACATTTAAATTCTTAGAGATTGTAGCTCTTGGGGGAGCAAGTAAATGGAAAGGAATTCTACAGGCGTGAAGTGCGAGAGAAGAAGCTGTTGGAGTAGAATATGCGTTTACAATTTATTGGTTTCACAGTAAAAGGGTAGAACCTAGTTGCTAATCTTGTGGCTCGTGTTTATTCCTATATAGGAGGCCCCAGTGAGCTAAGTTCATCGAAGCAGAAGCCGTGAAAGTGCTTGTAGAAGTGACACAGGGAAGCCACATTTTGCCGGTGAGAAAGTGACTGTATCTGAGCTGCAAAGTCGAGATCGATCACATTGCAGATTCTCTGTTGAGTTTTATCAAGGACAACTAGGTGGATAGTAGGAGCACCCGACCAGATATTGCAGCAGTATTCAATGCACGGGCGGATGAAAGATTTGTCAATGTGCAGAAGTGTTTCAAATGGGAAAAACTTCCTGGCCATGCACAGAGACCCGACCTTCTTAGCAGCGGATTTAGCTATGGATTCTATGTAGAGATTCCACTTGAGGTCTGTTGTGAGCGTTAAACCGAGGAGGCGCAGTGTTATATTTTCAGAGAGACTAGCCTGATCCATGCCAATGGGGTGGGGTAGGTCTGTGATGGTTTTGGAAGAATTAAAATTCACGAGTCATTGCTTACCACCACGGATTGCAGGTCCTTTTCAAGCTCGGTAGCGAGGTTCGCTTTGTCGGCCTCGGCAGATTTTTTATCGAGGCGAGAGTAAACCGTAGTGTCGTCAGCGTATATGCCTACTTGGGATCTTATTAGATCGAAGAGATTATTAATGTAGATAAGGAAAAGTGTAGGACCTAGAATAGAGCCTTGAGGAACACCCGCGTTCGTGTGATTCAGAGTTTCCCTTACCTAGACTGGTTACCAACCAAGGCCCAGTCTATACTAGTTAACTATAGGTGGCTGAGAGGGGGAGACGGATTCTTAATCTTCCCAAGAGTATTAAGACGTAATGGAATTTAATGAACTCAACTCTCCGACTAATTAAACGGAACAGCTATTAATTATTCGACCATACCTCAACATTTTTCGTAGTAATATGAGAAAAATTGCCGTATTTATATTTAGCAATATCTGCAAAAAAAAAATATCTACACAACCCTATAGGGTGAAATGAATGGCGACATCTGTCGTGTGCGTCACACATCCGATAATAGTTTGTAGCGAAAACAAATATTTTTATGGCCGTATGTGCGTGGATGGTGCTGTGGATACAGGCTTCGAACGAGAAATTGGAAAACCGAGTTCGATTTTCAGTTGATTTCGTTGCATTCACTTATGGGCAAATACACTTGATAAAGGTATTAATCTGTCAGTTCTCCCTCCAGCTATGGGTTAATTAACAGAACAGATTGGGTTGTAATAGCCTTTGTTGGTAACCAGTCTACTGCAGAAAGTAGTGGCAACCTACTCTGGGAAAATCTTCTGTCCAGTCATTCATGGCTCTTACGAGACATGATCGCCTAAGCATGTATCCCGCATGGCATTTAACTAATTCCTATAAAGTCTTGGCATAATTTTTTCTATATGCCATGTCCCTTTCAGGACGTAAGTGATCATTGCTTTCCACACTTTCCTGTTCTTTGTTAGCTCTTAGTAAATTTTCTCTGTTTGTTATCTCTCCTATACCTTATCCTGTCGTTCATTTACACAAATCTGTGTGTTTTTTGCTACTACCCCTGTGGTTTTCAATGTGTCCTGTGAGTGCCTAAATTTCTAAGCCCCCATTACGTACACTACAAATTTTAACTGTCCACTTCTGATGTTAAGCGTAAGTGTCCTTTTTTCTATTTTCTCGAAAACATCGTTGTTGCTGTCATATTCAATCCATGGTAATTTCAAAATCCCCTTGCAGAACCATATTTCTGTCCCCTTAGCTGTCTTCTTCATCTGCTGAGAGATTGTACACCTTCCTGACAAATCGACTATGGTGAGATTTGAACCCGGGCTTCATGACTCGAAAATGAACGTTCTAACCACTCGGCAACACGCCCATATATATATATATATATATATATATATATATATATATATATATATATATATATATATATATATTGTTACGTGTTAAATGTAACAAAAGGAAAAATATGATTGATAAAAACTCAGAGAGAAATTAAGGATAAATATATAATTTACAAAAACATTAAATAAAAATATTTGCAAATATACAGTTCTTGCAATAGAACACAGTTTACTACTGGCAGGCAAAGTGCTACGAAGGGGAAGGAAGGGTCAGTATCTTAAACCAGTTCAATTAGTGAAGTAGTTTAAGTGCAATATTTTTCGAAATCTTTAAATGTGTATATAAAGAATGATTTCCAGTAAGGTCAATGCAAAAGTCAAAAATATCTATTTACCTATGTAGTTCCATGAGGTTCTATTTAAGGTTTTAGTTGTTCGGCAATTTTTCTTAGAGATTCTTTCGGCTGGATATAAATCCTTAAATCAAAGCTGGAGTTGATAATGTCAGCAAATCCTGTTAACAACTAACTGAACTCTTCCCAAAAACTCTTTTTATAGGGGCTAACACCTAATTTGCATATTCTAGAATCTTTTAGAATTCTGTAGATTTTACTGGAATATTCTGGCATCTTCCAAAACGTTTTATTCCTAATTTCTCTATTTTTACCACTACTTCATGAATTAAAACTTTTTTGGCAATAATAACTAGGACTGAATAGAGTCCTTTACTACAGCTATTTAGACATTATTAACATTATTTTTATATATAAATGCATCCTCGTAACAATATATATATATATATATATATATATATATATATATATATATATATATATATATATACTTGGATCGGAATCCGACAAGATGAATAAAATAAGTAAAGAACAAGTAGGAAAAAGTGTCTTTAATCTAATATGTTTCACTTATAACAAGATTCTTTAGAGATTTAACAAAGACGAGTGATTTAAAAATCCGATAGACAGTATATTTATGAGGAATAGTTTCAAAGGTCAAATACCTGTCACGTGTGATAAAGCAACGGTGAATATTAAATGTAGAAGATAAAACTTGTTTTTGTTTAACTGTATGTGTCAAAGCGTTTTTTTAAACAAAATAAGAAAAAACAGTTATGAATGTATGCGTTGAGATCATTTGATTTCTCTTTCACCAGACTCTTTTGTACTACCAAAAAGTCTAAATTAGATTTATCTATACACAATACATTTTAGTAAATTAAAAATATTTTGTATGAAAAACATATTTTGCGTTTGCTTTCGCTAGACCTGTTCTGGTTACTAACATTGTTAAGTAAGTTATATGTTAGTACAAATTCAAAACGTTAACTTAGTATATATATATATATATATATATATATATATATAACACGATAAAATTTCCGCTTCTCTCATGGTTTATACAATGGTTTATAAATTCATAGTATCACTACAGAAAAAAAGTTCACGTTTCGAAGCTGCTTTGCGCGCTCCTCATCGGGTGCAAAAGTTGAAATGAAAATTAAATGGTGAAAACGGTTTATTTGTGGTGGTATGATGTTTAAGTGAAAGTGGGATTGGGAGCTTATTCTGATTCTGTCGGCCGTATTTTAATCTTAGAGATATGGGTTAGGAGAGGTAGCTTAGTTTAAGACAGGTCCCTTATTTATTTTGTCTGGATGTGGTGGTTTTGTCTTGGTTTTTGTAGCCACTTTTTTTAGAGACTTTTGTGTTTGTTAAATATTTCTTCACTGGACGAGTTTTTACTAATTCTATATTCTATGGAGGAGGATATATGCTTGATTATACTTGGGGGATGATTTGACTTTGGGTGGATGTATAGTGGGTATTCGTTGGGTTTTATGTATGGTTGGTAATTATAATTAACTAAATCAAGTGTTAAATCGAGGAAGTTTACTACTTTTAAATTTGTGTTGACTATTACTTTTAGGTTTAAACTTTTAAATTCTCTGTGGATAGGTTTTCTTATTTTGTCTGTTTTAAAGTGTGTGGAATTTTGTACTATCATGAGACCGTCGTCTCTGTATAGCCCTATGTCTTGTGTGTTTATGTCTTGGTGTGCAGTAAGATTATATAGCGCAAATTAGCCGATGAGATCGGAGGACTCTGCAGAGTCTAACGCACCCATTGTAATGTCAAATTGGTTAACAGAGTTATTTTTTATCCATTGTTCTTAGTTATGGATAAGAACAGATGGCTTAGCAGCTATTATAATATTCGTCCTTGGTTAAGTCCGAGTTATGTGTGGCAAATTCCAGTGCCAATATATATATATATATATATATATATATATATATATATATATATATATATTGATTGTTTAATTACTTAGTTTTTGGTTATAATAAAACTAGGCCAGTGTACATTTGTATTAAAGACATTTCGATACAATTATATTGTAGAACGTTTGAATATTTTCCATTCGTAAACGAGTTATTACGCGACCTGGGTTTCTACCATGAGTGGTGTCTTCAGGCCTGATATATATATATATATATATATATATATATATATATATATATATATATACTTTTTACTGACTGTTAAAAATGAAGTGTTCTAACAGGAGATGGAAAGTGCGACACGGAGATCCGAAGGCAAATTGGCATGGCAAAGGACGCGTTCCAGAAGATGAGCAAAATACTAACACACAGGAAAATCTCAATAGAAACGAAGAAGAAGAGTTCTAGACTGCTACGTGATTTCAGTTCTTCAATACGGCTGTGAATGCTGGACAATATCATCGAAAATGAGGACAAAACTGGAAGCGACCGAAATGTGGTTCTACAGAAGGATGCTACGGATATCGTGGACTGAGCATACAAGCAACGACGAGGTGTTAGAAAGAATGGCAACAAAAATGAAATTGATGCTGAGCATCAGGAAGAGACAACTGAAATTCCTGGGACATGCAATGAGGAAGGAGAGCCTGGAGAACCTGATACTGACTGGACAGATAGAAGGAAGGAGAGACAGAGGAAGGCAGCGGATAACATATTTGCAGGGCCTGATCAGGTGGATGACGGAACGGGGGTTGCCAGGAGCAACAGGAGCAAACATACTAAGAGCCACAAGGGATAGGGAGACGTGGAGAGCCATGATCGCCTACGTCCTGAAGGGACAGGGCACATAGAAAAAGAAGAAGAAAAATGAAGGGAAATTTATAAATTACACTTTAACAATTTATCGTAGACCTATTTTTTATTGAAATGATTTATATATATATTTTTTAAAATAGAAATCGGCTCTTTAACTGGCGTATTAATGACCCCTTGTAAAATAAGTATTCTCAGTGACCTGCGATAATGCAAGAGTTTTGTTTTATTATAAGAAATGCCACGTCACTTTAGAACGTAAGTGAACGTGGCTAGACCCAAATTAAATTCTCTTCCTTTTAAAAAAAATTATCTGTTACGTATCGCCAACAAAATTTTTCGTTCACGTCGAATGATATTATTTAAAATCCACATTCTTACAACTTTTTTTACCGTCGCAACAAATATAAAAGTTCAAATTTGCCTCTTGCAAATAAATTTGAAATTAATGATGATCGAATTAAACACCTTCGAAGTTAAGATTGGAATCAACAAAAAGCACAATGGTCGCTGTCTGGAAAATTTGATTATGTAAAAAAGTAAAAATCTACTTAAAATAATTGTCATATCAAGACAATAGTATAAGAAAGAGTTATTTAAATCTTTGCTCAATTTAGCAATACCAAAAACAAATTATCAAATTTAATTAAAAAATGTTCTTATTTTCTAGTATTGATTGAGACCAAAACCGTCTCCGAGTCCTTGTGAGTGTACAAATTATTTTACACCCCACAATCTCTCTCTCACAGGCAGAATGTTTCAACCCTTTCGTTGTTCTTTTGGTACTTCCATGGAAAGTGCTAGGTTGATCTATATTTCTTGGTTCCATTAGTTCTAACTTTCACGGCTAAGACTCATCATGACCCCAACATTGTAGCAAAACACCAGCCGTGCATGGAGTACTACTGCCATTTATGGTCAGGCGCCCCTGCCGTTCTCCTCAGTGTTCTCGACAGGCTCCAAAGGAGAGTCTGTAATGTGATAGGTACTGATCTGTCGGTTCGACTGCAGCCACTTCCCAACCGTCGAAATGTGGCCTCCCTTTGTCTGTTCTATAAATACTTTCATGGCTTCTGCTCGGACGAACTTAAGTCACTGGTACCTCCTCAACAGGTGTTTACTCGTGCAACCAGACTGGCAACTAGGTCCCACCAATTCACAGTCAGGTTAGCCAAATGCAGACGACAATTCTACTCCTGCAGCTTCTTCTCTCGCACTTCCCGCCTGTGGAACTCGTTCCCATATTCTTGCTTTCCTGACGGCTACAACCTACAGAAATTTAAATGCAATGTCAATACTCATCTATTAACTACTGGATTCTAGCTCTCTCCCCACCCCCCGTATATCCTTCCCTTTCTCTCCACCTATGTATCTGTCATCGCACCTGCATTCTCTGCTTTCTATTGCTCCTTTCTAACTAGTTTGTACTTCTCACTCTTTTCTAATTAATCCTTTTATAGTTATGTAGCCCCCCCCGCTCATCAGTGGCATTTCTGCCTTGCTTGGGGTGAAATGATTAAAAAGAAATTAAATAGATGAATTTAACATTGAGTTCTTTTGAGTTGGTCTCTATCGGCATTTACCTGGATATTATACCATGTGTTCTACTTTATATATATATATATATATATATATATATATATATGTGTGTGTGTGTGTGTGTGTGTGTGTGTGTGTGTGTGTGTGTGTGTGTGTGTACTGACTTCTTCTTTGTGTGTGTACAAAAAAGAGGCCATTTTAAACTCAGAAAGAGCAATAGAAACGCAGATGGACGTGTACATGTATTTCATCGACTACCCACAAATATTCGACAAAGTACGACACAAAGACTTGATAGAGACGCTCGGCAAATTTGACATATTCAGGAAAGACCTTAGAGTAATCAGGTACCTGTACTGGAAGTGAACTGCTAGCATGAAGAGGTTAGGAATGATTCTTTTCATCGATGAAAAATTCTGAATGCTCCTCTCATCTGTGTTCAAACCATGATTCTTTGTAAATGATCTTTTGAAACTGTCCACAAATCTTTCCGCATGACCGTTGGATCTGGGATGGTAAAGAAGGGTTGCAGTGTGATCAATGGCCAGAGATGTGAAGAAAGGTTTGAAATCCCATCCGGTAAATTGTGTTCTAATGTCAGTTATTAATTTTTTAGGAAAACCAAAACGTCTAAAAAATTCGTTCAGCATATTTATAGTACTTGAGGAAGATTGGTGTTTTCATATTGAAGATTTCGGGCCACTTGGAGTAGCTGTCCACAGCTACTAGGCATTATTGACTGTTTAGAGGTCCACCATAATCGATGTCAATATCGTCTAAGAAACGTCTGTTTTAGATTATGACTGAAATTTTACCCGTGGTGTCTTTGCCACTAATTGGCAACCTCTGCATGCTTTCACAATTTTTCGCAATATAGATACGCATTAAGTTTTTCATCCTTGAAATATCAGGATGACCGATGTGAAACTCGTTCATATTTTTTTTGTAGTAAAAGTAGTATTACTTCTTTATATGCATATAAGAGTACTTGATCAAACATTGAAAAATGTGATATATATGCCCTTTTTATATATTTTATTCTGCCATACTTGCTTTTACATTTTTCTAATGAATTAGACCTTTTCCGTTTCTCTTTTGATATCTTTCAAAGTTATTGTCAATTCACATTTTTTTTAATCATTTCACCCCGAGCAAGGCGGAAATGCCACTGATGTGCAGGGGGCTACATAAATGTAAAAAGATTAATTAGAAAAGAGTGAGGAGTACAAACTAGTCAGAAAGGAACAATAGAAAGCAGGTGCGATGACAGATTCATAGGTGGAGAGAAAGGGAAGGTTATACAGGGGTGGGGAGTGAGCTAGAGTCCAGTGGTTAGTAGATGAGTATTGACTTTGCATTTAAATTTATGGAGGTTGTAGCCGTCAGGAAAGCAAGAATACGGGAGCGAGTTCCACAGGCGGGAAGTGCGAGAGAACATAATGATACTGATAGTTCTTCTTCTTCTTCTTCTTCTTCTTCTTCTTCTTCTTCTTCTTCTTCTTCTTCTTCTTCCCTTAGGGAAGCTATTACCATGTCTTCTAAAGGCTCTGCAAATTTCGCGATTTTTTGACAAACCATCGGCACGTCCAAGCTTCTTTGACGGTAGATATTTCATTTGAAATCAAAATTTAATAAAATTATTCTCTAACGCTGTAGAGTGTTGGCTGCGTGGGTAGAAAATTCGGATCCGTTTGTAGAATAAAAATCTGTCCATGAATATATACCCGTGGAAGTTTTTGTTCAAAAGGAGCTCTATTTTGGTGATGTAGGTGCTGTAATAGTTGGTCAAGCCTAAAAATACCTCAAAATTAATGACGTTTTTAGGTGCTGGCATGTTCTTAATGGTTTCAGATTTTTCAGAGACAAACCTTCTGTCATTTGTTTTAATCCAGTCATTTAAGTGCCGTACGTGATATACGCTGTGGTGATTATATCTCGAAAGAGACATGACTGACTGGACAGAAGATTATCATGCAGTAGGTTGCCATTGCTTTGCCATCAAAGGCTATAGAACCTAATGTGTCCTATTATTTAACCCATAACTGGAGGCAAGAGACGAAGGGTATTTTTTGTGTAAGTTAATGCAAGTAGCTCAACTGGAATTCGAACTTGGCATCCCGATGTGTCATTTAGAGTCGATATCCGCTGCACCACGACGCACATTATTTGACGTAAATACTTGATTTATTTCATAAAAAAAATTAAATTTCTCAGAGCCTAGTTTGAAACCATACTCATCTTATTTTTTCTAAAAAAGCTCCCTTTATATGGTCTTTATGTTGCTTGTTATTCTCACTCTTTAATAAGATGCCGTCGTGATATTATCCCGAAAACTTTAAACCTGCCAATAGGGTATTCATTATTTGTTAGAATATACTCGAAGTGACTTTCAATCCAAATGGAAGTCTATTTAGTTTGCAGAGGCCTTTATGGGTACTTATTAATAATTTTGAACATTTTTCGTCCACTTTTACCTTGAATAAATCTAGTTTTGAAAATATTTTGCCACGATTTAGTCTTGAGAAAATGTCTTCCAGTGAAAGTAAAGGGTGTTCTTTATCTTTTAGGCAATCGTTCAGTCCAGTCGAAAAATTGCCACATAATCTAAATTTATTGTTTTTATGTATTCTTCATACTTTCGTTTCTCGCCATTTTGGATTGCATTTTCAGACAGGACAATATTTACTTCAGATTTAAATTTCGTTTTTTTGTTTTTTAGTCTATTTTTGCGGTGAGTGCTTTTACGTCTAAAAAACGTAAAACCAAAAAAAAAAACAGATTTGTCTTTGAAAAAAACATTGTTTTTTAACTTGAATCCCCATCCGGCATTTGCACGAAGATGGTTTTGCCTTACTTTTTGCAAATTTCTGTGGTTTAATTGCCTGAACATGAGCAATATTCTTTTCCTTAATCTTCGTGTTGTTTCATTCCATGTTTATAAATCTTTGGCACTCCTTGGCTAATTTGTGGTGATACCGACCGAGCAAAAGCGAGGGACCGGATGTTTGCTCTTTAACGACCAGCAAGCAAATGAACAAAAGTCGTCTCTGCGCAGGTGTATTCGCGTAGATGTTGTGGTCGAAAAATAAAAATTAATCAAATATCAAATTTCCATTTCGCGAGCCTACGTGAATTTTATTTACCAGCCAATGGGAAGACCAGAATCAAATACAAGTATGAAATCCCAAACGAGCTGTTTTGATAAAAAAGGCAGATATAAAAAGCCAAGACAAAAAGCACCCAGACAGACAGACAGGCAAGAGTAACCAGTGTCTCCCCTTGACTTAAGTCGAGCGGCTACTATGCTTGCCTCTTTCCTTCGTCCCTGTCTCAAAAGTACTTACTGACCTAAGGAGTGACTACATCAAAGACATTCTTCACATACCTCCGCTCCCAACATTCCTAAGCACTAATTATCTTTTTCAGCATTATTATTTGCCATGAACACTTTAACCTCCGTTGGGCCTATCCTTCAAGCATTACTTTAATTGTAAAAACATTAATTGATGTATATATATATATAAATGTTATTTTCTACTCACATTGCCTTTCTTGATTTTATAATCATTTTATGACTTATAGTGAACTATCTATCACAAGGCCAAATTCCGTTAACCTGCAACGGTATTCAATTATCCTTCACTACAACGGGAAAATAATAGATAAGCAACCCACTATAACTTTTTGCCGCGTTATTTCTGAATCTTGCTTCATTATGGTCAATATTCTGGATTGAATATCTTTATCTTCAGCTGCTGTTAGTCTCTGCACGAAAATTAAGCACTTGAACATGTCGACCGACAAGTTATCTCATTTAAATAATTCACACAGTGAATTTACGTTTCCCTCGTATGTGACGAATTCTTCAATTTCTTGATGTTCAAGAATTTATATCTGGTATGAAGCAAATTGTCCTGTTCACCAAAGATTCCCGATAAAAACTTTATCGTCTCTTTAAAAAAGATTTCTTTTTCACTATTTTTTCTCTTTACTAATTAAATCCACAAATTTATATGACTTCGCAATGTAATAACTAAAAAAAATCTCATTCAAGCAATCTCAAAATATGCATAAAACAACTTATATTCTATGTTTTGTGTTTGTTTGTTTTTTCTTCAGGTTTATAAATGTCATTGACTAGAAAAGTAAATTCAATTTGTGTGTTAGAATATGCACGAACACAGTTGAAAAACACTTCAAAGTGTCTAATAGCGAAAGAATTCCCTAAACAATGCACCAATAAATGAAGATTTTTTCTTCTTCTTCTATGTGCCCTGTCCCTTCAGGACGTAGGCGAGCATGGCTTTCCACGTCTCCTTATCCCTGCTGGCTCTGAGCACGCTTTCTCCTGTTACACTACCCAAACTCCGCTCTGCCATCCACTAGCTCAGGCCCATGAGTTTAGAATATAAATGTATACAAAACTTGCATGGCCACAAAATGAGGGATCAGTTTATATAATGATTGTAATATATATTTGATCTTCCATTTTATATCCACTCCACATAATAATTTCTTACACACAGTTGGCATATATATTCTTCTATGTGCCTTGTCCTTTCAGGACGTAGGCGATCATGGCTTTCCACGTCTCCCTATCCTTGGTGGCTCTTAGCACGCTTTCTCCTGTTACACCACGCAACCCTCGTTACGTCATCCACCTGATTAGGTCCTATAAATATGTTATTAGTTACTTTACTCTGCCTCTTTTTCCCTCTATCTGGCCTGTTAGTATCAGGTTCTCTAAGCCCTCCTTCCTCATTACATGTCCCAGGAACTTCAGCTGTCTCTTCCAGATGCTCAGTATTAATTTACTTTTCATTTCCTTCATTTTTAAGACCTCATCATTGCTCACATGCTCGATCCATGATATTCGCAGCATCCTTCTGTACAAGCACATTTCAGTTGCTTCAAGTTTTTCCTTCATCTTTGATGATATTGTCCAGCATTCACTAACATGACAAAAAGATTAGGAAAATCCTCTCTGGTCAGTGTAAAGGACGACTTTCTGTGTGCCGTGTCACAGGCGAAGCAAAATTTAAAAACTTGTGAAATCTTTTGTTAATTCATCTACCTCTGAATTTCTTTTCAAATTTTAATGAATAAATATTAATTAGCTTAACATTAAACCTGTTTAGTTTTATTGGCCCAATCTATGAGATTACTTATACATTTACATATCAAATAATATGAACTGTTTTGAAACACCCTTAGCTCAGAGGTAGAATCGCCGACTGACGTCAATTCGTTCGGGTTCCAATCCTGGGTAAAAGCAATTGAATGTCTAATCGTACTGAGGAGAGAACCAAATCTGTCTGCAGTCTGACGATGTATATATATATATATTTAGCGTATCGAGGCAGTAAATAATTTTCTAAGCATATACTGTTAAATATAAGAGACAATGAATGCCTATTATATTTAATCATGAGCCGTTCTAAACGTCGTATTTTGGCTTTAATTTCAGTTGAAAATAAAGACAAAAATTCTCCAACATTTGGATAATTTTTATTAACTTGCTTCTAAGCTTTCGACTCACAGAGAGGTTATTAAGACGGTAACACAATAACATCCACCATCACCGACGATTTTATTTTGTGTTGACATAAAACTCCGCTAGGCAACGGCGATAGTTACCAAAAATAACAAACGCAGTTGGCAAATTTGTCATGCGGTTCCATGACGTCACAACGCGTGAGAGCTCGAAATGACAACAGAACCATATATTCAAATGCAATGTAATGTGTTATGACCAGATTTAAACGTGATTTTATTAAATGTGGGTTGTCTGGATTTAATGTACATGGCCTCCAATATCTGAAGATTCTTTTTACTGTGTGTATGAGTAAGGATTATTGTATTGTTGACTAAAATCTGTCTGATATTACCTACATGTTTATGTTTTTCTGAGAAATGTTGTTTAACTGTACTCTGATCAACACACACACACACACACACACACACACACACATATATATATATATATATATATATCTTTGTGTGTGTGTGTGTGTGTGTGTGTGTGTGTGTGTGTGTGTGTGTATGTGTGTGTGTGTTGTGGAATTATTGCAGCAAAACTTCGCCGCAAGTTGTAGTGGCCAGTATGGTCGGAAGCAAAACATGGAACACAGGAGGTAGATTGCGAACAGTGTATTAGCATAACAAGAACAATATATATATACAAAGTAAGTATTAGTAATAAGTAACCAGAAATAAGTAAATCCGAACGGTTTTATTACGCTGCTTATTGCCTGACACGTGTGCAACGATGTGGTGTTGGAAAGGATGTAAACGAGAAGAAAACTGATCAGGAAGAGACAAATGAGGTTCCTGGGACACGTAATGAGGAAGGAAGGCCTGGAGAACTTGATACTCACAGCTCGGATAAATGTAAGAAGTGACAGAGGAAAGCAGCGCGAGACGTACTTGTAAGGTCTGAGCAAATGGTTGGCAGAACGGGGCTTGGAAGTGTTACCAAGAGAAAAATTATTGAGAGCGACAAGAGACAGAGCCAAGTGGAAGTTCATGATTGCCTACGTCCTGAAGGGACACGGCACATGTAGAAGAAGATGTAGCTGGCTTTAACTGCGTACGAGCTATTGCTAACTGCCATCCGGAAGTCACGCAGGTAATTATATATAGTAAGGGGAATAATCCACTCATTCCTGTATCACTGCTCATCAGTACGGTTAGACATCTGATTACATCTGATTAAAATCCGACATCAGTCAGTAATTCTTCCACTGAGCTATAGGCTCTCGGTAGAAGAAGGCAGACTTTTAACCTGTTATATACAATGTAGACATACACCAGTAGCTGAGAGTGTTCTAATTCATTACTGAATGAACGATGCGTAGATGCTAGAGTAGCTACTGTTTTTACAAAGTCTACTATTCTTTCAAAATAATCAATCAATAATCAATATATATATAATCAATCAATAATCAATCAATCAATACATATATATATATATATATATATATATATATATATATATATATATATATATATCTTTATTTATATGTAAATTCAGATAAAACTTAGTGGGGAAATAGCAATTTTTAACATGTCATTTTAAGGCATGCATTCTTCGACCCCTTATAAACAGAGAATGACGAAAAATTATCAGCCCACAGGTTAGTTTGTGTGTGTGTGTATGGGTGTGAGTGTATGTGTGTGTATGGAACTTTGTGTGTGTGTGTGTGTCTGTGTCTGTGTGTGTGTTCGTTAACTATAGACTCCGAAACGGCTGAAACGATTTTCTTGAAAATTTACACAGTTGTACGATAAGCGTCTGCGAGTGTTCTTAGCTAGGTTTTGTGTCGAGGTACCCCCGATAAATATCGATAATCGAAAAAATCGGCTTATAGAAAGAGTGATCCGATTTTAATCAAATTTGATACACTCATAGACAAAGACATAAGAAACGATATTCAGAAATTTCAAGGTTGTAGTTCTTACAATAGTGCAATAGTACAATCGATAATATATATATATATATATATATATAAGGCAAGATGTTTTATTTTATTTTTTGCTTCGCCTTTGGCTCTAAGTAGGTATAATTGTAGTTCATAGTCTGAGCCATGATACCATTTACTCAGAGGACCTATTTAGCGTTCACAATTCAGTTTATGACGAAAAAACCATATTTGATATCGATACCAAGAAATGAAAATTTGACTTACATCCATTCATTTTTCTTTCAGTCTACGGTTTCGCTTTAACTGGAAACAACTATTGCTTTTTAGTCTTTCGTGCCAACGTCCAAAGAGGCTGAGCTTCAGGACCATGGATTAGTTTTAAAGCTTTCATTACACCCGAGCAACGCCGGGCTATACTGCTAGTACATATATATATATATATATATATATATATATATATATATGGCCGTTTAAAAGTAGGTGGAAAGTGGGTGGAATAGGTTTGTGTATGTATTATTACAATGGTGTTCATTGTGTCTAACAAGACAGAGCCCCTCCTCATTATTCAAGAACACCCCGTGAGTATCTTGATGAAACATTTCTTGTGAAATAGCTTTATTTATGGGGGTCCACTTGGTTGGCCATCATGTTCACCTGACTTGACCCCAATGATTTTCTTCATTTGGGAAGTAATTGAGGACACTGCTGATAGTGTTGTTGATTGCAAAATTCTTAAAGAGATGCCTTTCAAGAAATTAATACACAAAGAGACCTGTGTAAAACTGTAAATTGTGATAAACAGCAGTTTGAGGCACCTACGTTGTTAAACTTTAAACGGTTTTATATTATTGTTCGCAATAAAACTTTATTGTCAATGTAATAATTGTATTTGTGTTACCGCATATGTAATGTCAAACTATGTTATCATCTTCAGTCCACCTAACTTTAGACCACCTTATATATATATATATATATATATATATATCTTGAATTTTTTTTGGATATTCTACAAATCCATGGGGAATAACTATTTCACAGCTAAATAAGTCGCTCCTCAGACCCAAATCATACAACAATTATATATATATATATATCTTTGTATAATAAAGACAGAAGCTGATGATGGTTTGCCTGAAGTGCCTATTTCCCATGAAATAACGCGTCTGCCTTAATTTTTCTTATATTTGCTCTATATGTATTTATATACATATATATTTAGAGCTCTCTTAGAGAGTTATTTTACCACTATATGTACAGGTTACTCCTTTGGATTCTTCTATTCCCACACCGCATGTTGATATATATATATATATATATATATATATATATATATATATATATATATATATATTATAGTTTAGAATATATACAATTTTTCTTATATACTACAAAGTGTACATTTTATTTCGACATTAAAATTACAATGTCTCCTCAGGTGATACGTTGTAATTTTTTCTTCGGTGCTTATTCACTCGGATATATATAGATAAGTGAACGTTGAAGTCAGCACCTAGAGATGACAAACTGTTTCATGCTAGGTGCAATCATCAGGTAGCCTAATGAAACAGTCTGTCGCCTCTAAGTATTGACTTTAATGTTCACTTTTATATTTACACACACTTTTTTTTGTAATATTGAGCACTTATTCACTATCCTATAAATATACCACACCTTAAAACTATATATATCTATATTGTCTTCGTATTTGTTGTCGTTTGTACGACGTTCGCCGTTGTACGCTCCGGCCTACTTTAGGTGCTAGGAATTTCGACCCGAACCCATTATTACAATCACTGGGGTATATCAGTCTCATTCCTTGCGTAGTAGTGCCTCTTCTGGTAGTCATGAGTTATCTCCCTCTTATCCTGCAAGTTACTTGTTTACCACTGCTGTAGCCTGGTCTTGAACTCACAACTCTTTGGGTCAAGTCACAGGAACAAATCAACGGCTATATCAACTAGGCCATGAGTTTTTAGGACAAGAACAACTGAATATCTAGTAACCCTTTTTTACCAGAGTTCATCTTGCAATTTTTGATGTTAATAGTTTTCTCTGGTATTTTTTTTACCAGAGCTCATATTGCATTTTTTGACACTAATGATTTTCTCTGTCACTCTGTATTACTGGTTCCTATATCGCTTTCATCTCAATTTAATCTCTATCTGATTTTTGAAGCATAGCAATTTTGCAAACAGTGAAAATTTCCTCGATATGGAAGGCATCGCCAAAAAAATTTAACGTGCTAATGTAAAAAACCCCAACCCCCACAATCTCTTGGACCTGGTGGTCAGCAATTGATTTATTTATCTATTTATACACGATACCTTGGCCAGAAGAAACTTAACGTGCTAATGTGAAAAACCGACAATCCCACAAAGATTTCAACCGGGTGGTCACCACTTGATTTACTTATCTGAGGAGAGTCAACTTTAGATTCGAAACACGTGTAGCGTCACAAATATCATTATGAACATTTAATGTATCATAAAATGTATAACAACAACAAATATACACTTTAAACAAAACGTTAACGGCCTCTCAAACTTTTTATTCTCTCTCTCTCTTTCTCCTTATATATATATATATATATATATATATATATACTACCGGCCATAATTATTAGGCCACACTAGTGTTTTAAAAAATGATGTATTTCATATTATTTTTAGTATTTATTGCCAAGTGAATAATTGTAAAAAAGATTGATTGTTTTGTTAATATTGCACAATAACATGTGCATCAAATGAATTTATAAATATTTAATAATAAACTATATTGCAGCTTCATCATCGAACGAATGAAGAAAATTTAGGGTGATTTTGACGAGTTCATCTTTGCTTCCTTGCCTTGTAAAATTTTGTAAAATAATTCTAGAACCATTCTATTTTCATTTGGCAATAAATACTAAAAATAGTATTAAGTACATTATTTCTTTAAAAAATCTGGGGGGGGGGCTAATAATTATGGTCGGTAATGTATATATATATGTATGTATTATGCATATATGAATAAGGTATATTTAGGCAGCAAGTTTTAAAACAAGTTTGATTAAAAAGAACTGACGAGGTCTGTCTGTTTGAAATGTTATGATATTTTTTAGTATTCGCATATGGTGTTGTGAATTGAGCTCGAAGTTTTGGTTAAACTGTCCGAAGTTCAAATTTTGTTATTTGATTTAAGCACTTTTGATTTCACGGTTATTATCAAGGACCAATGGGGTGCCTGTGGGGTAGCTAGAATTCATTTGTCTCCATCTTCATATTCTTTTGGAAGCTGGACGAAATTATCTTGGGTGACGTCGTGGGTAACGGCCATTGGAAACGTGACTGTACTCAATTGAAGTAACAAAAACAAAAAAAAAAAAAAAAAAAGAGGAAGCAAGAAATAAAGAAAGAAAAAGAAGAAAGCAAAGATGAAAATAAGAAAGAAAGGACGTAAAATGAAGAAAAAAGTGCTGAAGAAATAAAGCAAGGTTACGTATGATATATAAATAAATAAATAAATAAATAAATAAATAATAAATAAATAAATAAATAATCGAGAAAAATGAAAATGAGGAGTTACAGATAAAAAAGAAAGAAAAAAATCATCACAGAAAATATAAGAAATACTTTGAAGAAAATATCGAAAAATAAGCAATTAAATGGAAAAGAAATAAAGTATGAATGAAAGTAAAAAAAAAAAAAGAAAGATTATGTAAACAAAAGAAGAAAAAAGAAGAGAAAAGAAAAACTGACGTTGATATGCCAATAAACGACAGACGATTTTTCAAAATAAAAATGAAAAACTGAAGTGATATTTTGATAGAATGTGGCAGAAGCAAAAAAGGAAATTGCAGTAGCAGGAAAGAAAAGTAACTGGAAGCGATTTATTTGAACATAAAAAAAAAATCTATCGCATTTTACAAAACTGTAGCAGATTCCAAGATGGCGTCGCTTTGTAGGAGACTTGGCTTCGAGACAGTCTGCTCTCATAGCCCGAAAGAATCCTATAGAGACATATTTTAGCGAGTCGCTTCATCAATGACGTCAATATAATAAAGTCTTTCATGTGACATCACATGTCAACGGAAGCAAATTAGTGATATTGAATCGACAAAAAAAAATCAATTTGATATCAATGCTCTCTAGAAACACGTTTGAAATTTGAACATTTTTTTTTATCTTTATGTTGTGATCAATTCTTTAAATGAAAGAACTACTGGTTTTCAGTAAAAGCAAATTTAGAACAATATATCATTTTGTTTATGGCACCTTGTTTAAACCGGTATAAAGGTTACACATTTAGGTAACTTTTCTTTTCGTATCTCTTTCCCTAATTTTTAGCTTTGTCTGTTTATCAGACAAAGGTTAGCTTTGATCAGTCAGTGAGTTAAGTGATATACGCGATAATCGCTTGAGCGATCATGTCTCGTAAGATACAAGACTGACTGGGCAAAACATTTTCCGGCAGTAGTTTGCCAATACTTTTTGCGATAGATTGGTTTTCGATCAAAGTATAGAACATTATCTGCCCTGCTACTTAAGCCATGGTTGGAGGGAGAGTCGACGGATTCATACTTTTCCTAAGGGTATTTGTGCGTAAATGAATGCAACGAATTCAACTGGAATTCGAACTCCGCTCTCCGATTTCTCATTTAGTTATGATACAAGGCGGTAAGATAAAACGAGAAAAAATAAAAACCTTCCATTATATATATATGTATATATATATATATATATATATTGTTAAATATAACAGACAATGAATGTCTACTAGGAGCCGTTCTAAACATAGTATTTTGGATTAAATTTCTAAGGAAAATGAAAACAAAAATTTCGGTCTCTCGCATAATGTGAGGTCATAGAACCGCATTACAAATTTCCGACTTGCATTTGCTATTCGGTGACTTATCCTCGCATAGCAATGCTTTTTGATGGTTAGATGTCTTTATGTTAACGTCCTTGTAACCTCTCTGAAGTTGGCTTATGTGAACCAACATAATAAAAAATATCCAAATAATGGACAATTTTTGTCTTTATTTTTACCTGAAATTAAATCCAAAATATAATGTTTAGAACGGTTAATGACAAAACATAATAGACATTCATTGTCTCTTATAGTTACCAATATATATTTAGAAAATTATCTGCTGTCTCAATACACTATATATATATATATACATATATATATATATGTGTGTAAATTATAGTATCTCTAGCGATTTCTGTCCATTTCATTGGATTTACAGCTATGAATATCAATGTTACGTTTCTTCATGTTTTGCTTTAGAACATTCTTGAATCACTTCTTCTGGCCTCGTTTCCAATTTCCTTTTTGAGTTGGGGGCAAAATATTTACTTTGGTAGCCGGTTGTTATCCATTCTCCTCAGATGTTCACTCTATTAAAGTTGGCTTCATTACTGGTTATTTTAACTTATTCCGGGACGCTACCTTCCAAACTGATATTCAAGATGCTTCCAAAACAATGTTGGTCAAATGTTTCAAGGTATTACCGATATCGTTGACAAGTTGTCCAGGTCTCAGAGACATACAAGAGAACTGAAATCACTACCGCGCTTATACACTAACTAGCAGTATAGCCCGGCGATGCTCGGGTGTAATGAAAGCTTTAAAACTAATACATGGTCCTGGAGCTCAGACTCAGCCTAAAATATATTTGTGTGAAGATTGGTGAGAATCGGATAAAAATTGTGGATTTGTATAAAGGACATACTGACAGATAAACAGACACACACACACACACAAATATCTTGCCTTTTATATATATATTATCGATTTTCTGTACTATTCTAAGAACTGCAACCTTGAAACTTCTGAATATCGTTTCTTATGTCTTTTTCTATGAGTGTATCAAATTTGATTAAAATCGGACCACTCCTTCTATAACCCGATTTTTTCGATTATCGATTTTCGATATTTATCGGGGATACCTTGACACAAAACTTTGCTAAGGACACTCGCAGAGACTTATAATACAACTGTGTAAATTTTCAAGAAAATTGGTTCAGCCGTTTCGGAGTCTATAGGTAACGGACACACACAGACACAGACACACACACAGACAAAGTTCCATTTATAAATAAGTTTAGATTAGATAGAATTTTAGTCACTATTCTTATCTTGTGATATTAGAAAAAATCGAAAAGCGTCCAAAAACTAATCCTGATATTCGAGTCGGTTTGTATTTCATCTTGAAGGTCAATGCTAAAAAACTGATGGTTACGAAAAAAGGCAAAGTGATCGACATTCTTCAAGGTTTTATCTATTTGGATCGTTGGTTCTGTCCGGACTGTTTCGGTTGTTGATGGATGATAGATAATTTTTGTCTAATTTGCATTGATCTTTAATCTAAAATAAGGGTATGCACTTTTGAAGGATTTCAGTTTTTGTTGCAGGTGTCATTCAGAAAGTGAAGCACCCTGTTGTCATCTGCAAATTGAAAGTCGATCAATGAACCCACTGATGTTTTTGAAGCCCAGACGGGTGAGGTAGAATTATCTACCATTTGTTCTGTAGGAAATTTCAATCCTTGGAAGCAGATCCTTTTTTGTGATGTCAATCAATCAAGCAATCCGTGTTGCAATGAAGAGGGTGAACAAAGCTGAAGCAATGACACATTCTTCTTTACACTAGATCTGATTTGGGATGGTTCACTTTGATCATTGTTGACGAGAACTACGTATATATGACTAAAGACAAATAGAACAAAGCTTTATTAGTAATTTCACCTCAAGCAATTTCACCTCAAGAGGATGTGCGTTGTGGTGCAGTGGATATCGGCTCGGAACGAGAAATCGGGGAGCCAAGTTCGAAATCCAGCTGAATTCATTGCATTCACTTACGCATAAATACTGTTGAGAAATGTATTAACCCGTCTCTTCGTTTCAGTTATGGGTCAAATAAGAGGACAAATTGGGTTCTATAGTCTTAGTCGGCAACCAGTCTACCGCAGAAAGCAATGGCAACCTACTGTGGGATAATCTTCTGCCCAGTCAGCCATGTCTCGAAAGAGACCTGAGCACCCAAGCATGTATCACGTATGACACTTCACTGACTGACTGAATATAATAGTTGGAATAATGATTAAGGCTTATATTGGTCATAAAGTGGGGGATCAGTTTATTACTTCATAACAATAGGAAACCGATCCCCCCACTAATTACTACATAATAATATAATAGATTTCTTTTCCCTTTACCTATAAGTCAAATAACAGGACAGATTGGGTTCTATAGTCTTAGTCGGCAACCAGTCTACCGCAGAAAGCAATGGCAACCTACTGAGGGATAATCTTCTGTCCAGTCAGTCATGTCTCGAAAGAGACATGATCGCCCAAGCGTGTATCACGTATGGCACTTAACTGACTGACCTCAAGGCAAGGTGATAACGCTACTAGAACACAAAGGTTACGCTTGAATTCGATGATTGTTGAATATGAATCTAAATGATTATGAAGGATGTCCATCCATCCCTTAAGTTTTCCATGGAAGTGGAAAAAGATGGGTCGCTTCCCTTGGTTCAACGCAGGGACGGGGTTTTCGACACTACTGTTTTTCGTAAACCCACTTTCACTGGTTCATGTACCAGTTAGAATTCCTTCGTTCCAAAATCCCGCAACATTTGTCTGACTGAGATTCTTGTACACTGTGCTTTAATGATATGTTCTCCTAGATTATTAGACGTGAACTTGAGGGTATCTCTCAAACACAAACGAGACATTGCTAAGAAGATCAGACGGTTTAAGGAACCAGCTGTTTTGGGACCTATTCATTGTCCCATATACTTAATGGTGCCTTGGCTTGGGAGAAGTTTCGACTTGTATTTCTTCTTGTTTCTTTTCCGGAAAATTACGGACTATTTTTCAAACTAGAACCGTGTTCTCCTCTTTTTCTAAAGATAAACTGTCTTATCTATGCAGAAATTTGGTCATATAGAAGTTTAAATGCCGATGCCGTGTATATAGGATGGTCTACTCTTCGCCTGGAAACACGCATCTCAAAACATGTCCTAGCATATATTCGTTCTAGTAATCCTGGACTTAATACAAGACTTACTCAGGCCGTCCATGAGTCTGCTATTGGTCAACATTTGTTGAATAATAAGGTTTGTGCCTCCATGTATGTGGGCACTTGGTTCTCTGTCCTGCATAGTGATCAAACCGCTTATTATTTGCGTGTTCTTGTAGCAATTTATTTGAAATTACATCGTCCTAGTTTGTACAGGCAGAAGGACCACTTTATATGATCGTTAAGACTTTTGGAAAGACTGTGAGTTTTTTTTTCTAATTTTATTGACTCTTGTGGAACTGTGATTTACGCCCCACTTATATTTTAATTGTTTCGAATAAATTTAATTTTAAACGAGCTCCAACTTTCATTCTATTGCAGTTAACATTTGAATTTTTGTGTCCCATGTATTATTATTATAAGTGCCAAAAGGTGACGTCCAGTTTGTTCAAATATATATATATATACTTAATTACAATAAGGCAGCACAATTAATTACAGACTAAGCATCCGAAAATACAATGCTAACTTAACAGTAACTTACATCGTCAAATAACTCAAAGAGGATTACCTCGTAGGTGAAATAATGGGGAAGAAACCGCACGCAAAAACAATACGTCTATTTCTCGTTTGAAAGAAAAAAACACAAGACGAAACCTTAACAGTAAAGTTCTCTATACGAAAGTAGAGCAAAAAATACAGTACACTAAATCTAAAATTGAGCAACCACCGACCGCGGTTTCACACAACGGATCGTCAGGGCCAGGCTAACAAGTTAGATTAAAAACGGCAAATATATAGAGCTCAAAAGAAGAAACCAAATTAAATCAAATCAAATTAAATTGTATTGTATATATATATATATATGTGTGTGTGTGTGTAGTCATCTGCAGATAGTTCTGTTTTACAGATCATCAGTGCGGTTAGACATTCGATTGCTTCTAGCCAGGATTGAAACCCGACCGAATTGACGTCGCTTTAAGCTATGGGCGATCGGCGGAGTAAGGTAGATTTTGGCGTGTTATATCAGTCAGTTAAGTGCGATACGTCATACACGCTTTGGGCGATCATGTCACGAAAGAGACATGACTCACTGGGTAGAAGATTATCCAGCAGTAGGTTCCCATTGCTTTCTGCTGTAGACAGGTTGCCGACCAAGGCTATAGAACCTAATCTGTCCTGTTATTTAACCCATAAGTGGAGGGAAGTAGACGGATTAATACCTTTCCGAAGGATATTTGTGCGTAATTGAATGAAAAGAATTCAACTGGAATTCGAAACCAGCTCCCCGACCTTTCGTTCCGAGCCGATATCCACTGCACCACGAACCACATATATTCGATATACACGATGTAAACACACAGCCGAGAGTGCCCCATTAGTGAATGAACGATGCGTAAATATCGGTAAGTAGCTGCTGTTTTTTAAAGTTCACCATTTCTTTATAGCGCCCGAGATAATAAGGTTGTAGAGAGTTTATGGAATGGTTTCTCCAGAAACTGTATCCTCTGAGTGAGAATAAATTTCTTCTTAACCCTATAATATATATATATATATATATATATATATATATATTATTCTACGTCTATAGCACGACTCGGAGTTTCATGCGTTATGCAATAATCAGGTGCATATTTCAAACTGACATTTTAATAGATTTGAATCCTTCACTCGATGTTCATGGGAATTAAATCTGATAAATATATATATATAATGTTGTAATGGTTGTTACAATGGTTTATAAAAGCAGAGTATCACTACACAAAACATTCGCTTTTCGGAGCTATGTTTGCTCCTCATCTGGTGATAAGTTGAAATGAACAATAAATGGGTAATGTCTCTGTCCTTAATCTTTTTACTTATTTTTCTCTTCAGTTAAAAGAAATGCTTATTCCGGTAAAAGTTTTTCTATCAAATGGAACGAATATTGTGTGGTCGGATGAAATAAGTTAATTTAGCTCACTGAAATGAATTATAATTTATATCCAATTTAAATGACGTGTTGAGTTTTCCTTTATGAATATCATATTGCTCTGGAAAACATCCATTGAGCTTTCTATATAGATATAACACTTAATATTTTATATTAAGTTGAACTTGTTAGATTATCCTCGCACTTTACAGATTGGACATCTTTACCTATATATATATATATATATATGGTCTTAATCTATATCGATAATCCTGATTTGCTTAAAAAAAGTGATTTACTGACCACATGTTATCATAGAAAAAATACTTAAATTATTAGATCCAGATTGATATAGATTCCTCTATACGTTAGTCTCTTTCTTTCTTTCTTTCTTTACCCCGCAATATGACTTTTAGCAATTATGAATTAAACCCCCTTTTATTTTTGGTCTCTACATTGTTTAATTTTTAATTCTTAATTCTAAATTATAATTTTTAATTTTTTTTTTCAACTTTCTTTTCTTTTCTTTTCTTCCATATTTTAAGATTTTAATTTTCTCTACATTTTTTATGTACAAATAATATTTGAATATTTAAATTTTTATGGCCCACGAATTACGCTTCTTTGGTTTCTTCTTCCTGTATTTAATTTTTTTAAATTTTTCATTTAAATTTTAAGTTCTGAATTTAAATTTTTATCTACATGTAACCTTAAACTATTTAAATTTTAATCTTGTTCTTAAAAAAGCAGTAACTTTATAAGATTTAATTCCCATGAACATCGAGTGAATGATTCAAATCTATTAAAATGTCAGTTTGAAATATGCACCTGATTATTGCATAACGCATGAAACTCCAAGTCGTGCTATAGACGTAGGATAATATATATATATATTACGTAAATTAACGAAACTGGTTATTAACAACCGAGAATTTTAAATTATTTGTTTGAACATTATATTTGATCGAGACTCGTATTTAAGTAGATATTCTGCTTTGTATAATCGAAAGTATATATTTATTTCTACCGGTCTAATCATTTACGATAAAGTTTTGTGACGAAAATATGTATCACTCGACCCCTATTCACATAGGAGAAGCTCCCATGTGATCTGGCGCGTTTTAGACCTCTCGACCACGACTGATGATCAGTCGAAACGATTATAAACAGAATATCTACTTAAATACGAGTCAGTCAGTTAAGTGCCATACGTGATACACGCTTGGGCGATCATGTCTCGAAAGAGACATGACTGACTGGGCAGAAGATTATCCCGCAGTAGGTTGCCATTGCTTTCTGCGGTAGATTGGTTGCAGACCAAGGCTATAGAACCCAATCTGTCCTGCTATTTAACCCATAACTGGAGGGAAGAGACGGATTAATACCTTTCCCAAGGGTATTTGCGCGTAAGTAAATGCAAGGAATTCAACTGGAATTCGAACTCGGCTCTCCGATTTCTCGTCCCGAGCCGATATCCACTGCACCACAACCCCTAAATACGAGTATCGACGAAAAATAATGTTCAAACAAATCCGTTCATTCACACACACACACACACACACACACACACACACACACACACACACACACACACACATATATATATATATGTATATATATTTTTCTATATATTTCTATATAATTTATTTACTTGAACATTATTTTTAATACACATATATTCTGTTTTTAATTAAACAGTATATTTATGTATATACCAATACTGGCCTGAATATTCTTTTAGATATTTTGTTAAAAACTGTGTGTCATTCGATCTTGCTACTGCATATGATTATTTCATTATTGTGAAAGTCATCCACTGATATAATGCGTCTTAACCTGTCGACCATGAATGGTCATACAGTATGTACAGCCAAACACAGCCTTATAATCACACATTTCCGATTTTTTCCCCATGTTTTTAAAGGGCGCACCTCCGAATCCTGCCGGATGACACAGATTTTCATAACAGAATTTCTCAAAAATATTCAGACCTTTAGATTTAAATATAAATATATCGTTTAATTAAAAACAAAATATGTACTCAAATTAGAGTATTTATTAAAAATAATATTAAATATATATATATATATATCGGTTGTAAATTAATTTCGTTAATCTCTGGAACTTTCTATAACATTATTTACATTTGTTTACATTAGGATGCATTTCAGAGAAGAAATGATTATTTACGAGAAATCGAAAAACTGTGTTTATTAAACTTAATTCGGCTTCGTTTAAACTGTGAAACATTTCGTGGTGGAGCGGTTAAGAGACATTCCATCAATTGATGCCCCCTCAATGTTGTTAGACGTTGCAGATTCGAATTCTGCCAAAAGACACACGCTTACCTTACAAAATTTCTCAAAAATATTCTGCCCGGTAGAGTTATATACATAAAAATACTGTTTGATTAAAAACAATATCTACTCAAATACGAGTATGTATTAATGTAATGTCCAAACAAATTAATTAAATAAGTCGGTTGTTAAGCCATTTCGTTAATCTCCTGAACTTTCCGTAACACACACGCACACATACACACATATATATATATATATATATATTTTGAATTTATAACATAAATATGATATTCTCGAAACAAAATGCCTACCTTTGCAGTGATATTATAACATGTTTATGTTATAAATTCTAAATCAATATTCGCTCTACTTTGTATTGAGCACTTTTTTATGAATAGTGTTTCTTTGGATACTGAATTTTATTTCATTCATACGTACCCTATACTTATATATATATATATATATATATATATATGTGTGTGTGTGTGTGTGTGTGTGTGTGTTTGTGTGTGTGTGTGTATGTGTGTGTGTGTGTGTTAAATACAATAGCTCATCGAAACCTAGGCAATTACTGATCTCTACAATTTGTTTCATAATCTGCCATGATCTGCCATAATTTCAAGATAAGGAGAACGAATGGAATATCATTGCCTCCTCGTCGGTTTTGAATTCAAAGATTTTTGTCTCCAATACTGGCTTGATATCCTAGACACGCCATCTATTTGCTCCATAGCAAGGCGTGCAATATGAGTCCATGCGTTTTTAAAAAATATTATTATGAAAGGAAACCCTGCAGACTAAGTCTGAATTTGTACTCTTCCCGCCGATTCTATCTATCGCGTCGATTACCATTACGCCACCTGCACAGATAATACTTAATCGTATTGAATGATGAGAATTTTACTTTAGTTCTTCGCTAATACAACTGACGTCTTTACAGAAAAAGATCTACTGCCGAGCAATTCTCAGGAAGTTGTACACCAGCGACGACTCTAAACCCAGCGGGTTCCCAATTCCAGATTTAGTCATTTGTCAGGTGATAAAATTTCCATGTAACTCTCAGTTGTATTAATGTACATCTATAAATTGTTTTTCTTATTTGCTCTTTGTCAGCGTTCGGCTAAAGTATCCGACGAAGAAGAATCCCCAGGCATATTTCTTACGTCCCACTCCGCTCGATTTGGCCGCCTTGTGATTCAGTTTACTGATCATCTCACCTCTTTTTATAAAATTTCTACCCTTGTCTCCGATATACACGAATCCCCCTCTTCATTGTAAACTCTGAATTTTGATTTGATCATCGCTTTATATGGTGATTTTCTAAGAGCAGCTTAGCTATGGCACAAAGCTAGTGAGCATTGAGCTCATTGAAGTCGTAATTGATCTAACACGACAGACTTACTATTACACTACGTCGGAGCGCCTTATGATTTTCGAACCCGAATTTGGATGCGACACGGGGCCAAAAGTATGGTGCACCCAGTTAGGATCGAACTTACTACTAAGTCATAATTGATCTAGCAAGACAATCTTGTTAACCTTTATATCGCGTCGATGTGCCCTGATCAGCGCTTTTTATGTACAGGTATTGGTTGGAGTTGGATACAAATTAGAAGGTTGTTTTCAGAAAACGATTTTTAAAAGCAATTATTATTAATGTGTATCAAAAATCTTTTCGTCCTATACAGAAACTTTCTTTCATCGAGTACTCTTCATCTGGATATTTTCTAATGCTGGTGGTTGCATTCTCCACTAGTTTGATAATCGAATGCTAATGAGCATGCATTTGTTTAACCTTACTTCAACAGACGTATCAGTGAGACCCAGCAAATACTCTCGCTGTTTACACAGTTAAGGTCAGCAAGTAAACAAACTCCAGCACTTTCAAATGAAATTGTGAATTGGACAACACGGAAAAACAATTAACATCAAAATCCATGGCAGACCATCTATTCTTTAGAGGTGTTCACAAATTGAGGACCCGTACGTATTGTGGACAAGTTCATTTTGTTGCAAATCGTGAACTTTTTCAAGGGACCAAACAGGTAAAAGTCTGAAGTGGCAAGGTCTGGGCAGTAAGGAAGATGATGGAGAAGTTCCTAACCTAGCTCGTTGATGCTCTGCACCGTTTGGGCTGCTGTGTCAGCTGACCTTCGTGTTGGCAAGGTCATCATAAACAATTTTGTGTGATGCCCCAAAAGATAGGCTTAAAGCCCTTGCATTGTCATCCACTGACACCATTCTGTCAGACTGAATGAGGTCATTGACTGATTCAATCACCTCAGAACTACTTCGTCCTTCTTTAAACAATTTAGTCCACTTGTAGACATTTTATTTCTGAAACATGTGGCCCCGTACATAGTTGACATTCTCCTATGAATTTCCACTGGTTCGCACTCTTCAGCGACCAAATGCATGCTTCTTGGTCGGCCATCTTTGTTTATCTCCAAAACTCTCAAAGTCTTTTTTTTCAATCTGCAAAAAATTTAAATCCCCTTGAAAAAAAAGTAAAGGAAAAAAATTGAAAATAATGTCAGCTTCTATCTGTATTAGAAGTTCTTATACAGAAAAATTCACATTTATTTATTGAATGGCCCTCGTAATTATGAAGTCTTAGGTATATCTTCGAGAAAACACTCACACACACAAAAAAAACAAAACAAACAAACCAAAAAAAAAAAAACAACAAAAAACAAAAAACAAAACAAAAAAAAACAACAGCTTATACAGAGACGACGGATTAACAATTTTACGAAAAACAAAATGACTAAGAAAGGACTTGATTAAGTTTTTTTAATGATCACGAATGGAAAATCACCTCATTCACTAACGCTAATGTAATCAACTTCCTTGACGTAACCTTTGACTTGATAATGACTAGTACAAAGCCTACACTAAAAATTCTTAAAATCATAACAGAAAGAGATTGAATACAGCATAGACAAATGAAGATGAAAGTAATAAAAGGTGTCTCCGTCTGGTGTTGAATACCGAGTTGAATTCACAAAACAGAATATTAGTCATAAATTCTTCGACTGTCTCTGGGGTGCAACATTGTTAACTAGACATAGACGATATTAAGCAAATGAATATCAAAACGAGAGTCTGATGACAATCGTCTGTATGTGTCCAGATCTGAACGAGGCAGAGGATTAGTTCAACTACAACTGCCTTCAAAACAATCAGCTTTCAAAAACACCCAGAAACTACAGAAGACTGGATGATGATAGGTGTCAAAGAAAATGAAAGAAATAAAAAAAATTATTCTGTAATAAACGAAGCCAACTGTTGTGGGATCTCCCCCTTTTTGTATATGCTAATGGACTCGACTGAGTGTGCATATAATCCTGCCATAGAGAGAACAGCGATCTGGAATCTCAGCTGTAGTTGCAGTTTACAGTGGAGAGTAATCGTAGAGATCCGTTACAGTTATCGAAGAGTTCCGACAGATACCGAAGTTACCTAGAGACCAGATTAGCTCTGAACTCCACTCAGCTAGAATAAGTTACCTGGACATATTATTTTCACTTCAAGATCATTGGTGCCGCCTAAGCACGAATTTACACGAGATACTAGACTGGCAACTAGGTCCCACCCTTTTACAGTTAAACAAATAAGATGTAACCGTAAATTCTACTCCAACAGCTTCTCTTCTCGCGCTTCCCGCCTGTGGAACTCCCTTCCACAAGTCTGCTTTCCCGACAGTTACAATCTCCAGGTGTTTAAATGTAGGGTCAATAGACACCTCCTATCACACTAACTCCCAACTATTCTCAGAACACTCTCATCTACCCAACCCTCATTCTCGGTATCCTTACCCGCCTATCACCCACCCTCTGACATTTCCTATATTTAATCATCCTTTCTCCACTCTACGTAGCCCCCTGCGCAGTAGTGGCAGTGACATGCCTTGCTCGGGGTGAAACGCTTACAAAAAAAAAAAAAAAAAGACTTGCATATATTTATTTCTACTAATAGTATCGCTGAACTGACTACCCCGAGTTCCAGTTTGTATATTACGTTCAATATAACCTACTTTTCTATCTCCATATCTGTTTTTGTTGTTTATTATTTTGTGTGATTCCTCATCCGGAATCCACAACACCAACAAATGAAAAAAAAACACATTTCAAGTAAGTAAATAAGTGCAAATAAACTATAATAAAAGTGTTGTCGTATTGAAAAATTGCCAGGAGTGGCTCAAGTCGAAATACGCCAGGACCGATTACAATCCTTGTTTGGATTTTATTGAGAATCTCAAGATATATAACAGATATTGCAGCCATATTCAATGTCTGGACGAATGGTAGAATTACAATTGTGCAAGATGGATTCTGTGTGTTCCTCAATTGGATATAGGCGTTGGTTCGTTCCAGTGACTTGATCCAAAAAGTTGTGAATTCAATACCTGGCTACAGCAGTCATGAAAAAATAACTTAGAGTTGAGTTAAAGGGGGATAACTAAATTGTACCCTGAAGTGGCATCGCACATAGAATGAGAATGATCTACCTCAGTGATCGAAAAAATGGGTTCGGTTCGAAATTCCTAGCATCTGAAGAAGGTTGTAGCGTACAACGACGAAATGTCGTAAACATGGCGATAAAAATGTGGTCAACAGTCCGAACAATGTACAAGGGTCATTCAATAAATAAGGTGAATTTTTCGGTATAAGGACTTCTAATACAGATAAAAGCTTACATTGTTTTTAATTTTTTTCCTTTACTTCTTTTTCAAAGGGATTTAATTTTTTTGCAGATTGAAAAAAAAAAAACTTTCAGAGTTTTGGAGATTAACAAAGATGCCAACCAAGAAGCATGCTTCAGTATTGAACAGAGGTCAATTATCAAGTTTTTGGTTACTGAAGGGTGAAAACTAGTTGAAATTCATAAGAGAATGTCAACTATGTATGGTGCCACATGTTTCAGCTAAAAACATGTCTACAAGTGGGCCAAATTGTTTAAAGAAGGACGGCATGTTTGAGAGACCTACATAAGTGAGGTCTCCTGAGGTGATCGAATCAGTCAATGACCTCATTCAGTCTGATAGAAGGATGACCGTGGATAACATTGCAAGGAATTTGAGCTTGTCTGCTGCGACAACACAGAAAATTGTCCATGATGAACTTGTCTACTCAAAGGTCAGCTCAAACAACAGCCCAAAGGGTGCAGACCATCAACGAGTTGGGCTGGGAACTGCTCCGTCATCCCCCTTACAGCCCAGACCTTGCCCCTTCAGACTTTCACCTGTTTGGTGCCTTGAAAGCATTCACGATAGGCACGAAGTTTGAAAGTGACGATGAAGTCAAAAATGTTATGAGCGATTGGCTGAGACATCAGTCCAAAAAATTTTATCGCTGAGGGAATATGGAATCTTGTGCGCAGATGGGATAAGTGTGTGACACTGTTTGGAGACTACTTTGAAAAATAAACAAAAGTAAGCTTCTATCTGTATTAGAAGTTCTTAAACCGAAAAATTCATCTTATTTATTGAATGGCCCTCATAAATAATGTAAATGCTACATCTCTGAAGTAGAGACAAATACTGAATCGATCAGAAGAAACTTCTTGGATGATACAGTGAAGCAACTTTCTGAGCAAAAAACCTAGCAACAAATTCAAAATCACTCCACTTCATGACAGTTGTCAATGAAATCAAGAAAACGCAATGAGTTGTTGTTTTTTTCTGAAGGATAGCATCAGCCATGCTGATGGAAGGCAAATTAAGCTTGCGTGTGGTGATTAAAACATAGCAGATTTGTTTTTGAAGACGTTAAAATTTATAAGCCATGTCTTTGGCTTACTTAACAACTATTTGTAGGTCATTTTCGATAGAAGCAGTCAATGTTACTTTGTCGGATCCATCATATCTAGTTCAGAACTGATAATATCGATAAGGTCTTTGATGAAGCTATGAAACAACCTAGATATAATTATGGATCTCATTAAAGGATCTAGAAACGTGGCCGTTTAACACAGCATTCGTAACATGATTTGTTAAAATAAGATTGGATCATGCTAAATATTCGACCAGAGATGCCGTAACACTTCGTTTTGTAAAGAAGCCAGCATGCAAGACTGTCAAACGCCTTTTAAAAATCTGAAACGATAGCCGAAGCCTCACCATTTATATCTAAAACTTGATATATAAATTCAGTAATAATCGTTGATGTGCATTGTGGTGCAGTCGATATCGTCTCGGTACGAGAAATCGGAGAGCCGAGTTCGAATTCCAGTTGAATTCGGTGCATTCACTTGCGAAAGGCGTGAATCTGTCGTTTCTCTCTCCAGCTATGGGTTAAATAGCAGAACGCATTGGGTTCTATAGCCTTGGTTGGCAACTAGTTTGCAACAGAAAGTAATGGCATCCTACTAGGTGAAAATGTTGACCCTACTCAGTCATGTCTCTTTCGAGACATGATCGCCCAAGCGTGTATCACGTATGGTATTTAAATGGCTGAATGATTGTTAACACATCGGTGGTTAACTTAGAAAAAAGAAAGTCATATTATATATTATAAAAATGCTATGTGAAGTGAAATCTATCTATCTATCTATCTATCTATCTATAGCAGTTTATTACATCGAATGTTTTTTCTCTTTTTGTCATAATGCTTCAGAACGTACACAAACCAAGTCCCAGGCAATCATAAACAAAAGTCTGTGTTAGTGGACAGCGTAGACGAAATGGTGCGATAAGGCACCAAATAATCAATAAACTTCATTTTATGTTGTGTGGAGAAAGTGAATTTGACACAGGACAAACGACTCACAAGAATCTATGATCACGTCTAAGATTCATCTGTTATAAAATGTTATTATTTCATTTTGACTTATGCGAGGAAATGTTCGCCAAAAGTTGAAAGGTGATGTAATCAATTATACTAACCTCATATTTGATTACGTCAGCATCGCCCTGCACATCTAGATGACTAATAAACGCGAGAAAGGTAGATGAATGTGACGAACGAAAGACGGCGATAGGCAAATAGGATGACAGTATTCGTCGAAATATTGAATATTGTTGTCAAAAGATGACTGTTAATCCGGAGATTCTTAAAAAAATTCGAAGAAGAATCTGCAAAGTTACCAGTCCTAGTCTTGCATCTCGGCTTCAATAGCTTCTTTGTACCTTTTCTATAAATATTTTTTTACGGCAGTTGCTCTTTTTTAAAAATTGACTTAAAGAATTTAAGTATCTTAATGTGTGTGCGTTGTGGTACAGTGGATATCGGCTCGGAACGAGAAACCGGCGAGCCGAGTTCGAATTGCAGTTGAATCCATTGTATTCACTTACGCGCAAATACCCTTGGGAAAGGTATTAATCCGTCTCGTCCTTCCAGTTATGGGTTAAATAGCAGGACAGATTGGGTTCTATAGTCTTGGTCGTAAACCAGTCTACCGCAGAAAACAATGGCAACCTACTGCGGGATAATCTTCTGCCCAGTCAGTCATGTCTCTTTCGAAACATGATCGCCCAAAGCGTGTATCACGTATGGCACTTAACTGACTGACTGAATATAATAGTTGGAATAATGATTAAGGCTTATATTGATCATAAAGTGGGGGATCAGTTTATTACTTTATAACAATAGGAAACCGATCCCCTACTAATTACTACATAATAGATTTCTTTTCCCTTTATCTATAAGTCAAATAACAGGACAGATTGGGTTCTATAGCCTTGGTCGGCAACCAGTCTAACGCAGAAAGCAATGGCAACCTACTGCGGGATAATCTTCTGCTGGTCAGTCATGTCTCTTTCGAGACATGATCGCCCAAGCGTGTATCACGTATGGCACTTAACTGACTGAATAGATTGGCAGCTATCTTTTTTACTTTTAAAATAACTAGAAATAACCTTAAATTCTAGCAAATCTCTACTGGATTTCTTTTCAGCTATGTGTTGTGGCAAAATCTTCGTCGCCAAGTTGTTGTGGCCTGTTTGGGTTCGGAGGTAAGACACGGACACAAGAAGGTCGGTTCAAACAGTGGATTAGAATAACAGAACATTGTCAAGTCAGGATCGATCACATTGCAGATTCTCCGTTGGATTTTGTCAAGGACCCTGTTGTAGATTCTTGGTGAGGAACCACACAAAATAATGAACAACAAAACAAATATTTGAGATAGAACAATGGGTTATATTAAACGTAAATATGCAAACTGAATGCAAGTTAGTAATCCAGGAATACGATTAGTAAGGAATATATATATATATACAAGTCTTAGAAGTGAAGCCGTGTTGAAATTAGTATGTCCAGGTCGGAACTGACGGGTGCTGTGTAATATTATTCTGGCTGAGTGGAGCTCAAAGCAACTATGACTACTGACGCAGTATTCTCTGTGAAACTTCGGTAACTTACGGATCGGACAGTTCTCATACGATGTCTTATACGGTTCTGACTATGGCAGGAGTATATGTATACTCAAGTCGAGTCCATTATCATAGAAAAGGGGAGATCTCACAACAGATCCCTAGTTGGATAGCGGGTGTACCCGACCAGATATGGCAGCAGTATTCGGTTCACGGGCGGATGGTAGATTTGTATATGTACAAGTAATAGTGTTAGTAATAAGCTGTTAAATGCATAAGTCCGAACGGTATAGTTACTCTGCGTCTTGACTGTCACCTAACTGTCTCACAGCTGCATCCCTGGAAGTCACTCAGTTTATTATCTATTGACGGAGGAAGAGTCCATTCCTATAGATAGGGCACCATAACACCGTGAACTTCAAAAATTTAAATGCAACTTTAGTCAGTATCTGTTATCTTAAATCCACTTCCCTTGTTGTTCTTTCTCCTCATTAACGGTTTTTTCACGTTTGGTAACCTCTTGCGTCTTAGTGGCTTTGACCCTTTGATTCGGTTGAACTTATTAAAAAAAAAGAAAAAAAAGAATATACTACCAAAATTCATTTGAAGTTCAAAGTTTGTGTGCTTTGTCCACTTCAAACTAAGACCGCATGAGCGTGAACTCGGGTTACGAATAGAGCCATTCTTTTGTAGGTTTTAAATTGTTAAGTGTTTTTGGATATGTTTAGATAATCTAGATTTCGAGCACTTTACTGAGTATGTTAGTTTGTCTTAAGCCTTTTTCTTTTTCTTTTTTCGTATTGTATTTTTGTTTAAGATTTTATCAGGAAAAGAGATTTAATTTTTAACAAAATTTTTATGGATTGTTATTTTTAATATATATATATATATATATATATATATATATATATATATGCTAAATCGCTGAAAAAAAAAGACTAGTTTGAAGAAAGAAGGTCCTAAATGTAATAAAAACGGAATTTTTCCATCAAAATGGTTGTCTTTATTAAGAGGAAAAATGTAAGTATTTTTTAATATTTTTTTAATTTTATTGATCCGCTCTAAAACGTTCCAAATTTTGGTAAAGATTTTGTTTTGATTTAGTTAGCGGGTAGCCAAATCGTTACTAAATTTACAATGGAAAATTTAATATTCCGTAACTCACTTATTTTTCCGGTGAAAAACATAATAATTTGGAAATTCTTGCAAAAGTCAAATAATAGAAATATATTTTTTTTACATCTGTTACACCCCTGAAGATTAATTCGTGAAATTTCAAGAAATTAAATTTTGTAAGCAAAATTATTTTTATTAGTTAAGAGCAGGATTTATTAGGCAATGTAAATCATCTATTGTATTTTTCAACTATTTGGTTCTTTTTCTGAAAATAGGAAAATAGAAAATGAAACAAAAATATAGCATTGCTTAATTAGAAAGATTTTAATTGATTTAATAAATAATATGAATTAAAGACATTTAGTCTGGAGAAAAATTCTTTTCGATTAATATTGATATTTTAAAAGAGATTTTTTCATTTTTTTAATTAAAATAACTTTTAAAGTTTCAAAAAATATTTTTCTAGGACTTGTAAATGTTAGATTATTGAGGTATTAAGTGAAGACTATATTTACTAATCGAAAATTAAACGTTTAATACATATAATACGTTCAATACATACGTTCAAACGTTTAATACATATAATACGTTCAATAATAATTTAATACATATAATACGTTCAATACATATAATACGTTCAATAAATTAAACGTTTAATATAATACGTTCAGTACATATCATCGAGCTATCGTACTTTTAAAATAATTTTAATTTTTTTGTGTTTTTCAAGTTTTTTTTGTGTGGAATTTGTGGAGAGATGTAATTACCGACGTTTTGAAGAGATATGACAATAGAATATTATTGCACAATGCCGGAGTGAAATATTGGAGCGTCGGATCAATGCTTTGAGACAAAAAAATAAAAGAACTTTTTTTTGGGACTAGTGATTTTCGTGCGAACAACAACTAGCGAAAGCTGGATTTTGTTATGACGAACAGAGGTCAAAGATAGGTCAGTGCCCGAGATGGAACGGAATGCACTTGAAGAGTCATGACTGGTGTCAAATGGAGAAAAACTATTTTAGTGACGTCATCTGTCACAGGGTCAATTTAGAGTTGATTTAGAGTTGATTCTAGCCGTTTGCGCACAGCAGTTGGTAAAGAAGAATCACCGAGCCGGGCGCAGCCCTGGTATATACATGAATAAAAGAAATTGTACATTTCATATATATATATATATATATATATATATATATATATATATGAAATGTATATATATATATATATTCTGTCTCAAAGTATCATTCAGTCGTGCCAATAGCTCACTTCAGCATTGTGCAATAATATTACATCTCTCCACAAAAAATTAAAATTATTTTAAAAATACGTTGTCTCGATGATATGTATTAAACTTTTAATTTTCGATTAGTAAATATAGTCTTCACTTAATACCTTAATAACCTAACGCCTACAAGTTCATGAAATATTTAAAAAACATTTTTTTTGAAACTATAAAAATTATTATAATTTAAAAAAAAATGAAAACACCCTTTTAAAATATCAATATTAATCTGTCATTTGAACAAAGAAGAAAACGTCTGTTGATTTATTTTGTGTCAGAATTCGGTTCGAGTAGTATTTTCGCCGAACTGATTCAAGAAGTCTGTTCTCCTGTCAACTTGGAATTGAAGATAAGGCTTATTCCTCGAGATTTTGAATTGTAATGTTAATTTTCGTCATCGTTCGTTCCGAGGTACAGTATACAACATAATTGTCTTGTGAAATTTGAACCGTATGACAGTGTTGTTATATGGGTAACTTAGAACATGATCTTTGAAATATGAAAATTACAGTCATTTTGATATCTGACCTTTCAAACAATCTTTAATTATTATCCTCATGACCATTTTGAAATAGAAACCTAATGTTAATCTTCAAAAATAAATTTTGTAGCTGTTCTTAAATATCACGCTTCTTTTTCTTTTACTTAAGTAGAGAAAATATACATTTTTAAACGTTTTTTCATATCTGCCATCAGAATGGATGACGTAGTTCTCTTGGAGAGTGACACACTGTGCCTCTTTCGTCTCACTCTCTCAACCAACATGAAGTAGAACGACTACATCGAATTTATAGTTGCATCTACTGCTAGGAAGGTTATTCCCTTTACCAGACGATTTTTTTTCTTGTCAAAACCTATCTTACACATTTACAAATCTACCATTTGTCCATGCATTAAATAATGTTGCCATATCTGGTCGGTTGCTTCTGCTATTCATCTCGAAGTTTTTGACAAACCTATCTTACACATTTACAAATCTACCATTTGTCCATGCATTAAATAATGTTGCCATATCTGGTCGGTTGCTTCTGCTATTCATCTCGAAGTTTTTGACAAACCTATCTTACACATTTACAAATCTACCATTTGTCCATGCATTAAATAATGTTGCCATATCTGGTCGGTTGCTTCTGCTATTCATCTCGAAGTTTTTGACAAACCTATCTTACACATTTACAAATCTACCATTTGTCCATGCATTAAATAATGTTGCCATATCTGGTCGGTTGCTTCTGCTATTCATCTCGAAGTTTTTGACAAACCTATCTTACACATTTACAAATCTACCATTTGTCCATGCATTAAATAATGTTGCCATATCTGGTCGGTTGCTTCTGCTATTCATCTCGAAGTTTTTGACAAACCTATCTTACACATTTACAAATCAACCATTTGTCCATGCATTAAATAATGCTGCCATATCTGGTCGGTTGCTTCTGCTATTCATCTCGAAGTTTTTGACAAAATCCTATGAAGGATCTTGTTGTGGAGTAGTTTTCGCACTGAAGGTTATAATCGTGCTATGTTGGTTGCTAGTCAACTTGACACACCCAAAATTTTAGGAACTTGGTAATCTTCCACTGTAAGCTGACTCCTTAGTATTCGGCTAACCTCCGACTAATATCAACTGCCTTAGTCCAACTATATCTAAATTGGAACTAATAGTTCTACTGAACTCCAATAGAACTCTAAAGAACTCTCTAGAACTTCTAAGAACTCCTAAGAACTTCCCAAGAACTTCACGAGTTAACTTCCTATTAACTCTTATTAATATAGGAGGGAGAGTCCATTATCTGAGGAATAGGTGTGTTTCACCATAACAGATCTGCAATGTAACCGATCCAGACTTAGCATATCGACTTCAGTTACTTTCTCACCGACGTAACATGACCTCCCTATGTCTTTTCTACTAATAATTTAATGGCAACTATTCTGGCGACCTTTTTTTTTTTTCTGGTGCCCCGTCCATGTGAATTTACTCGTGTTACTAGACTGGCATCTACTTCTCATCATATTACTGTTAAAATAATTAAATGTAACCGCCTCTTTTGCTCTATAGTTTCTGTTCTCGCACTTTCTGCTGGTGAGACTATCTCTCCTTGACTTGCTTCTCT
Source organism: Ascarosepion bandense (assembly GCA_037127315.1). NCBI lineage: Eukaryota > Metazoa > Mollusca > Cephalopoda > Sepiida > Sepiidae > Ascarosepion > Ascarosepion bandense. The sequence continues at coordinate 6,596,821 of JBBBDQ010000720.1, read as the reverse complement.
GGAGCTATACCCACATAGGTTTAAGCGCAATGATCAATTGTTATTTTTTATCTCCTTGAATTCCAACCAACTTTTATCCTTTCTTTTTCACCCCTGTACTCTTTTCTCTTTCTTTATCTCTCTCACCCACTCACAGATTTTTTGTGTGGTAGTGGCGCTTCCGTTCTGCCTGGGGTGATTTATGATTTAAGAAAAGAAAAAGTATCAAAGTGTAATTCTCTAAGGATTGTAATTTGAGCATATTTCAATTCATTGTCAGAAATTCTTGAACGATCTTTTTACTGTTGTCAAGAGTGACGGCAGATCTCACTGAACTAATCAGCCTCTTTCCTGCATAGACCGATATCACACGATGTTCTCTATTCTTAAAACGCTTGTCAATTTTTCGGGGAAAATATCTCTTTGTTCAAATTGAGTTTTACGAATGTTATTTTAAATAGAACGAATCTTTTGTTATTATTGCTTTGCAAACTTTTACAAGGTAAATAGCCACAGTTTACCCATCGCACCCTGTAGATTTGCTATATATATATATATATATATATATATATATATATATATACTACTGGGCATAATTATTAGGCCACCCCATTTAAAAAAAAAACGATGTATTTCATACCATTTTTAGTATTTATTGCCAAGTGGATAATTCTAAATGAAAATAGAATAGTTGTTTTGTTATAATTACTTTGCAAAATTTTACAAGGCAAATAGCCACAATTTACCCATCGCACCCTGTAGATTTGCTATATATATATATATATATATATATATATATATACTACTGGCCATAATTATTAGGCCACCCCATTTAAAAAAAAAACGATGTATTTCATACCATTTTTAGTATTTATTGCCAAGTGGATAATTCTAAATGAAAATAGAATAGTTGTTTTGTTATAATTACTTTGCAAAATTTTACAAGGCAAATAGCCACAATTTACCCTTCGCACCCTGTAGATTTGCTATATACATATATATATATATATATATATATATATATATATATATATACTACTGCACCCTGTAGATTTGCTATATATATATATATACTACTGGCCCATTGCACCCTGTAGATTTGCTATATATATATATATACTACTGGCCATAATTATTAGGCCACCCAATTTTAAAAAAAAAACGATGTATTTCATACCATTTTTAGTATTTATTGCCAAGTGGATAATTCTAAATGAAAATAGAATAGTTGTTTTGTTATAATTACTTTGCAAAATTTTACAAGGCAAATAGCCACAATTTACCCATGGCACCCTGTAGATTTGCTATATATATATATATATATACTACTGGCCATAATTATTAGGCCACCCAATTTTAAAAAAAAACGATGTATTTCATACCATTTTTAGTATTTATTGCCAAGTGGATAATTCTAAATGAAAATAGAATAGTTGTTTTGTTATAATTACTTTGCAAAATTTTACAAGGCAAATAGCCACAATTTACCCATCGCACCCTGTAGATTTGCTATATATATATATATATATATATATATATATATATACTACTGGGCATAATTATTAGGCCACCCAATTTAAAAAAAAAAACGATGTATTTCATACCATTTTTAGTATTTATTGCCAAGTGGATAATTCTAAATGAAAATAGAACGGTTCTTTTGTTATTATTACTTTTTACTGTTGTCAAGATTGACGGAGATCTCACTGAACTAATCATCGTCTTTCCTGCATAGACCGATATCACACGATGTTCTCTATTCTTAAAACGGTTGTCAATTTTTGGGGGAAAACATGTCTCTTTGTTCAAATTGAGTTTTACGAATGTTATTTTAGAATTTATGTTACACCCAAAACACATCAAAATTAATGTGTAGATTGTTTACTATACTTAGCTTAGTCTGTTTTCGTTCGGGTATCAGTCTATAATTTTCTACCTTAATGCCTAGTCAATCGATCCCCTACACAAAGAAGAAAAATTAAAAGAAATGATAATACAGTCTAAATTCATATTTCATGGCTGTTTTAAAATCAAGTGAAATTTTGTATATCTTTCATGGCAACTGCTCTGATGAGCTTTTTTCCCTGGTGCTTCGCTCAGGTGAATTTAAGCGTTTTACTAGATTGGCATCTAGGTCCCACCATTTTTCAATTGAAATAGTCAAATGTAACTGCCACATCTACTTGAAAAAAATTTGTTTGTTGAACTCCCTTTCGTTTATTTGGTTTCCTGATAGGTACAGCTTTCAAACATATAAATGCAACATCAGTTGCTACTTTCTATCTTCTTGAATCCGTTTATCTTTTATTCATTCTTCAATACCCACTGTACCCAGTCTTTTCTCTTACTCTAATTTCCAGGGCACTAGAGGCATTCCTGCACGTGTAAATTCATGTGGACGGGGCACCAGGGAAAGAAAATCTCGTCAGAGCAGTTGCCGTGAAAATATTGGTAGAAAAGGCAGAGGGAAGCCACATCACGTCGGTGAGAAAGTAACTGAAGTCGAGATGCCTGGTCAGGATCGATTAAACTGCAGATCCTTCTTTGGTTTTTGTCAAGAACATCGAGGAGAATAGCAACAGCACCTAATCAAATACGGCAACAGTATTTTATGCACAGATAAATAGTAGATTTATAAGTTTGCAAAATTAATTCTGGCGAGAAGACCTTTTGACTCAATTCGTTCAGCCTATCTTCCTCAGCAGTAGCCATTGTTATAGATTCGATGTAGTCATTACACTTAGATCAGTTTGGAAAGGGAAGGAAATGAGGCGCAGTGTATTGCTCACCAGTAGACTAGAGTTATCCATTCTGATGGCAGGTAGGAAAGGATCTCCGTGGTGTTTAAAGGGGAACAGGTTCGTTTTAGGGGCATTTAAATTTTCGAGACATTTCCTTGCCTCAGCCCATCACAGATTTGAAAAGCAGCAGTTGCTTTTATTGGTAGATTTACAATTGAGACCGAATTAAATGGTGATTTCATTTGCCTACTTTGGAACTGTATTTAACTTGTTTTTTTTTTTTTATGGCAACTGTTCTAATGAGCTTTTTTCCCTGGTTTCTAGGCCACATGTTACTCATACTACTAGATTGGCTTTAAGGTCCCATCCATTTAGAGTAGAACTTGTTAAATGTAACCGTCTTTTCTACACTGAGTTTCTTTTCTCACACTTCCCGTTTTGTGAACTCACTTCCATTTGCTTGTTTTCCTTAAAGCTACAATGGTCAAAAGTTTAAATACAATGTCAATTATGGTCTTTTATCTTTTGATTCACATCCATCTCTTATATTTTCTTCGACAGACTTTTGCATCGTTTTTTATTCTTTCATTGTAAACCCCTGCGCACAGTTATGCTTTGCTTTAAAAAAAAGTATTGTATTTGATATTTTTCCGTGTATACTATCAATTACATTTTTCTATAATGAAATTTAATGCTTGTCTGATGTAAAAAAAAGACGTCATAAAATAGAGTGGGAACAATAGGATTAGAGTTACTATATTGGGAAAGGTATTAATCCGTCTCTTCCCTCCAGTTATGGGTTAAATAACAGGACAGATTGGGTTCTATAGCCTTGGCCGGCAACCAGTCTACCGCAGAAAGCTATGGCAACCTACTGCCGAATAATCTTCTGCCCAGTCAGTCATGTGTCTTTCGAGACATGATCGCCCAAAGCGCGTATCATGTATGGCACTTAACTGACTGACTGAATATAATAGTTGAAGACATGATTAAGGCTTCTATTGGGCATAAAGCGGGGGATCAGTTTTATATTGTTATGAAGTAATAAAATGATCCCCCTCTAATTACTACTTAATAATATAATACATTTCTTCCCCACTCTAGCTATGAGTCGAATAACAGGACAGGTTGGGTTCTATAGTCTTGGTTGGCAAGCAGTCTACCGCAGAAAGCAATGGCAACCTACTGGGGATAATCATCTGCCCAGTCAGTCATGTCTCTTTCGAGACATGATCGCCCAAGCGTGTATCACGTATGGCACTTAACTGACTGACTGACTGTGTGTCACGGTATTTTGGCGAGGAATGTTGCAATGTTAAAAGAGAACATTTGGATTTTTTATTTATTATCACAGAATTATTATTATTACTCCTTAGTTAAAGAGGATTGATTTCCCGTTATCTCTCAACTGTTTTGAATTCAGAGTTCTTTTCTATTAAACTGGCTGACACTCAAGGCTATAGGACCATGTCTACCCTGCTATTTAAACTTTCGCTAAGTGTAACTGAGATGAGTTCGCATTTCTTACATTAGTGTAAAAATGACTGCAATAGACTCGGTCGGAATTTGAAATCGACCCGCCGATCTCATGATCCTGTGCTGAATCTTTACTTTACGTCAGTCAGTCAGTTAAGTGCCATACATGATACACACTTGGGCAATCATGTCTCGAAAGAGACATGACTGAATGGGCAGAAGATTATCCCGCAGTAGGTTGCCATTACTTTCTGCGGTAGACTGGTTGCCGACCAAGGCTATAGAACCCAATCTGTCCTGTTATTTGACTCATAGGTAAAGGGAAAAGAAATCTATTATATTATTATGTAGTAATTAGCGGGGGTTCGGTTTTCTATTGTTATGAAGTAATAAACTGATCCCCCACTTTATGACCAATATAAGCCTTAATCATTATTCCAACTATTATATTCAGTCAGTCAGTTAAATGCCATACGTGATACACACTTGGGCAATCATGTCTCGAAAGACACATGACTGACTGGGCAGAAGATTATCTGGGTAGACTGGTTGCCAGCCAAGGTTATAGAACACAATCTGTCCTGTTATTTAACCCATAACTGGAGGAAAGAGACAGATTAATACATTTCCCAAAGATATTTGCACGTAAGTGAATGCAATGAATATCCACTGGAATTCGAACTCGGCTCCCTGATTTTTCGTTCCGAGCTGATAGCCACTGCACCACAACGTACATTTACATACAGAGCAATAATAATACAGTTTTTGTCAAAAGTAGGCTTACAGATGTTTCACTATTTGTTTCACGTTTTGGATCTAACTTCATCGAACTGTTCTTTCAGCAACAAGGGGCACGTCTCAATTATCCTTTGGCAGTAATGGACAACCTTACCCAAAACTTTCCACAACGTTGGCTCGTAAGAAGGGGCATCATCGAATGACCACTACGTTAACCTGACCTACCACCAATGGATTTCTTTTATAGGACAGGGAGGTTGTAGTATAAGAACAAGATTTATGGGAGAAATTCACAAACAGTGGAAGCATTAAAAGAGTACATTTTTTAATTATTTTATCCCAAGCAGGGGTTACATAAGAGAGATGAAATAATAGGCAGGAGGAAAGTGAAAACAAAGACGAATCAGCTGCAGGGAGTGAAAGAGAAAGGCCAAGATAAGGATGTGGACACAGAAGTGAAGACAGTAGAGAGAAAGGAAAGAACAACATACACGGGGGCATGTAGAAAGGGCTGGAGTTAAGTGGATAAGAGATGGGAATTGACATTGCATTTAAATTCCTGGAGGTTGTAGCCATCAGGAAAGCAAGTATATGGAAGGGAGTTCTACAAGCGTGAAGCGCGAGAATAAAAGTATATTTATCGAAATTGATTCAGATCGGGATTTGTGTCGTGCTGTGTGTCATGGTGTTCTGGCGAGGTTCGAGGAATGTTACAATGCTAAAGAAGAACCTTTTGAGCACTTTGAAAGATTAAACTTTGCTAAAAAATATAAGTAAAATGTTAAACAGTTTTGAACAAATACGATTATAACAAATAAATTTAAATGTAATTGTTGTGGGGTCTCCCCTTTTTCCGTGATAATGGACTCGACTTGAGTATCCATATACTCCGTCCATAGTGAGATACGTGAGTTACCGGAAGAGTCCGACAGATACCGAGGTTTCAGGGAGAATACAGCGTCAGTAGTTAATAGTAGCTCAGAGTTCCACTCAGACAGAAGATTACTACACAGCACCCGTCAGCTTCCGACGTGGACATACTAATTCTACTACGGCTTCACTTCAGAGACTTGTATATATATTTCTTACTAATCGTATTCCGGGATTACTAACCTGCGTTCCCGTTTGTATCTTTACGTTTAATATACTTATTTTTCTATCTCAAATATCTGGTTTGTTGTTCATTATTTTGTGCGGTTCCCATTGCCGGGGTTCACAACAGTAATAAAATATTTCTTTAACTGTAAGCTGCATATCGACTAAATGTAAATCTATTTCTGACCCACGATTGAAACAATGGACATATGATTCTGTTTCCGAAAGACGCCTCAATATTTTTGGCTCTACGAATTAACTCCTAAGCTTTAACAGCAAGTCCTTATTTAATATCTATATTTTAAAGTCGTCTCGCTTAGCTTTATTATTGAGACAAATAAAGTACTGCGTAGATTATTACTTCGCCGTCGTTACAGTGAATATAGGTGTTAAGAAATGAGAGATTTTTTTAGCCAGACAGTTTGTTTGAGACTTACATAATTTCAATGCACAGATATTTCGTTGCTAGTCAAATTCGGTGCGACGCAACGAATATAAATTTATGCATATGAACGACACTAAACATAAATAAATTCATTCATACATATACACTACCGGCCATAATTATTGAGCCACCCCAGTTTTATTTTAAAGAAATTATGTATTTCATAGTATTATTAGTATTTATTGCCAAGTGGATAATTCTAAATGAAAATAGAATGGTTCTTTTGTTATTATTATTTTGCAAAATTTTACAAGGTAAATAGCCACAATTTACCCATCGCACCATGTAGATTTGCTATATATATATATATATATATATATATATATATATATACTACTGACTATAATTATTAGGCCACCCCCATTTAAAAAAAACGATGTATTTCATACCATTTTTAGTATTTATTGCTAAGTGGATAATTCTAAATGAAAATAGAATGGTTCTTTTGCTACTATTACTTTGCAAAATTTTAAAACGAAAAGACCGACAATTTACCCATCGCACACTGTAGATTTTACATATATATATATAAAATCTGCAGGGTGCGATGGGTAAATTGTCGGTCTTTTCCTTTTAAAATATATATTAATATATATATATATTTTAATTCAGATACTTCAATCCATGGGAAAAAAGCAGGAAGGTAAATTCCAAAAAACCCGATCCTAATTAATATTAAAAATTTATTTGAATATTAAAAAATGATATGGGGATCTTCATATCGAAATGGCCATTCAACATCTTTGAATTAATCCTTTTTTAATATATATATATACACTACGGTCATAATTATTAGGCCACCCCAGTTTTTTGAAAGAAAAGATGTATTTCATATTTTGGGGGGATTTATTGCCAAGTGGATAATTCTAAATGAAAAGAGAATGATTCTTTTGTTATTATTATTTGCAAAATTTTACAAGGCAAGGAAACAAAGATGAACTCGTCCGAATCACCCTAAATTTTCTTCATTCTTTCATTGATGAAACTGTAATATAGGTAATTATTAAATATTTATACATTCATTTGATGCACATGTTATTGTGCAGTATTAACAAAATAACCATTCTATTTTTATTTACAGTTATTCACTTGGCAATAAATACAAAAAACATAGTATGAAATACATCATTTTTTTAAAACACGGGAATATAATAATTATGGCCGGTAGTGTATGTATAAAAATATGTTCATAAACGTGTGTTAGTTTATACAGGGACCAGGCAAATGCAAATAAACATCTATTTTTAAATGACAGCATTTATTCAATGTTGTAGACAGTTCAAGAAGATTTTATGAAGGAAATACTGTGACAGAAATAAGTAAAAAAATTCTAATTTTAATCGGTAAATGTTATTGGACGATATAAGCGGGTCAGGTGTAAAACCTACAGACAGACAAGTGCCCGACCGAGCTAATTGGGAATTTTTGGCCGAGCGTACGCACACGGAATGCTTCACGTAAAAATCGGCCTTGTGCCACATACCACCTTTGTCGGTATGCTTAAATAAATACAGAGTTCGAAAACAGTTTCTTTTCTTGTTGGGCCCTGCCTTCAGGCAGCGGAGAGGAACCAGGTCGTGGCTATGCCGAAGGGCAGAGCCTCGGTTGGGGTAAATAGAGATATCAACATGTGTATGCGGGGTCTACGTAGAATTTTTGTCAGAGTGTAAGCGCCTGAATGTCTCATGGTAAAAATCGGCCTTGTGCCACCTCCTCTCTTTGTTGGGAGGCTGGGAGTAATATCATTTTCGATTTCTAATCAGGTTCATTACATTCACTTACGCACAAATACACTTGTGAGATTGAATTCATCTCTTCTCCCCAACCATCGGTTAAATAGTAGAACAAACTGGCTCATTAAGACTCGGTTGACGACCAGTCTGCCGCAGAAAGAAACGGCAAAAATCTTCTAATTAGTCTGTCATAAATAAAAAGACATGATCGTACAAGCGTGGATTACTTCTGACAACTAAAAGAATGATAATATAAACTCCATCTACAGAAATCTTGGGAAACTAAATATCTCTAATTTTTAAACGGTAGGTTTTGTTGAACGATATAAATAATTTAAAAATATTATATCTATGTACTTGACAAATATCGACAGGACTATTTTTGAGCGTAGATACTTTCTTTGTTTGAGTTTTGTTTAACGGCATATCAACCTCTGTTAGTTATTTAATGCCAAAAAGGTGGGGTTTTAAAGTATTTATTTTAAACGTTCCATTATAGTGAGAAAGTTGATTTAGTCAGCTTTTGATGAAAAAATGTTTATTTTATTTTAGAAAACTGAAGATGTTTTATAGTTTTGTATTAAAAAATGTATTGGTGGTAATAATTTTTTCCTTCAAAAATGTATTGTTGGTAATATTTTTTCTTCAAAAACGTATATTTTTCTATGTAAGTGTATTGCTATGTATATTTTTCTATGTAAGTGTATTGCTATGTATATTTTTCTATGTAAGTTTATTGCTATGTATATTTTTCAATAAAAGTGTATTTTATACTTTTATAGTGTTTTGACTCCACTTTGGAATTTAACTATTTGCCCATAGCTGGGACCCTAACAGGTGCTACTACTCCAGGTCAAGGTGAACATGGGAATAACAACAATTAATGTAATATAATAATCTGGCCCCACCCGAAGAAGGAAGCTGATACAAGCGGGGGCGTTTTCCGGCCGTTGAAAGGAACGGATGGTTGTTTGACCTTATTTCCGGTAGTAGCGGAAATGGCCACAAGAGGCAGACAGAACAGGTGTCTCTGAGAATTTACGTAGGCGTCGCGTAGGCGTCGCGTGATCAAGAAAAACCGGAAGAAACAATTTCCGGTTTTGGAAGATATATAAAGACTGCGAAAAACACAGTCTTGCGAATCAGTTTTGACAGTCTCCAGAAGTCGACAGTAGAAGAGAAGTCGAGTCACAGTCGAAGTCAGAAGTCGAAACAGAGAAGTCGAAGAAGTCAGTCTCGACAGACGAGTCTCGAGAAGTCGAAGAAGAAGCTAGACGAGTAAGCAGAGAGGCTACACTCACGTCGAACCCCACGTCAGACCCTGGAAGCGATCCCTCAACTCTCTGTCCAGTAAGCGACACTGTCCATCGTCGTCAATAAAAAATATGTCATATATTTTTATATACACCCGTGTTTGTTTGTTGTTTATCGATATACAACATTAAGAGGTGGTTCCATACTACTCACAAACCCCACAATCAGAGGCCTTGCTGCTGGATGCAGTTTACCGTCATACCCAGGACCGAAAGGTAGGCATTGTTCAAGTGTATCATAGGTCAAAGTATATTATAAAAGGCAAAATTAAACATAAATTAAAAATAAATTTTATGTAATGGGTTATTCATGCATAAAAACATAAATATATTGCAAATCTATGGTCTGTATAAATCTCTTAGAATGTTATATGTAAACAAACGCCAGTAGCTGAAAGTGTTCAATGCATTGCTGTAGAACGATGCGAAAATAACGGTGAGTCGTTACTGTTTATAATATCTACCATTTCTCCAGAAGGCGTTAATAGATACAAGGTCAAACGACAAACGGCGACAGTGTTAGTTCATGCTTGAACGTAATCTTCAGAAAGAGAACCGGCGTGGTCGAAACCGAGGTCGCAAGTAAATGGTGTCTGATCCGTTTTTTATATATTGTTATCTCTGCATATTCATTTCATTTGTTTTGACTTTGCATTGAAAACCTTTTTGATCTTCCTTCAGCTGGTTCAACCAGCAACTGGTTTAATGGTTATATATATATATATATATATATATATATATATTGGTTGATTGTTTAGTTACTTATTTTTTAGTCATAATAAAATTAGACCAGTACATATTTGTATAAAAAAAAGTGTTCAATACAATTATATTGTAGAACTTTTGAATATTCTTCATTTTGGAAAGGAGTTATTACGCGACCTAGGTTTCTACCATGAGTGATGTCTTAAGGGGATTTGCAATAACTATAATAGCAATTCGCAAATTCGTCTGGAAAAATAACTCTGGAGAAGAAAATTTTAAAAATAGTTTCCACTTCTGCTATATGCGTGACTCTTCAGAAATGAATCGAGTTCTTTCGGTGACTGGTGTGTGTATACACTGCTTATATACAAAACGTTAAAATTTCCCTTCTCTGATTCCATGTGTCGATGGCTTAGGGAGTAGCGACAGCGCCTGACACCAAATGGGTCGAGTTTCAATCCCGACCAGAAGCAAGTGGACGTGTCTAGCTACATTGATACAGCGAAACAGGCTTGTAGGTGGATGATTAATATATATATATATATATATATATATATAGAGAGAGAGAGAGAGAGAGACTAACTGCCATTGAACTACACTCATTCAATGATTTACAATTTATGCCAGTGTATAAACCGACTTCATATTTAGTGCGAACCCTGACTCTATTGGCATTAATTTTACCCCATTAACAACAAAAAAAAAGAAAAACTTTGCATAGGGCAACTGTCACTGAATATTAATGATTTTCAACAGCTTCAAAAAAGTAACCTGTGTGACCCCCCAATTCCTTGCGCAAAAAAATAAAAAATGAGAATAAAACAAAGCAAAAGCCAACTGATCATATAATCGAAGGTTGTAAAACTATATAGAAACGTTATTTTTCAAATGAAATATTAACGGATTTTTTCTATGGAGATCGAATAGATTTTACTGTTTTATTAGTTACGGTTATCAAGTCCTTCATTTTATTCGATATCCATCCAGAGAAATTTGAGACGAAACCAAAATGAAAGCCAAAAACAAATATTTTATTGGGCGTTTTTCTTGCTACATTTTAAAACCGCTAATAAACCTAACATCAATCGACTAACTTAGTCAATTTTGATATCTTTTTATGATCTACTGTACTTGAAGTTTCCTATTCACGGGGGCTTTTTGCAACAGCATCCGTTCATAGGACCGAAAATGAGGATTCTGATGTTGATGGTTGCACTGATGTTAAGGATAATGATGATGATGATAATAGGACCAAGAATAAAGTATTCAGGATTTAATTTGCTGTCTTATTTTTTCTGAATGGATGAAGAACTTATTTCTTTCAGATTGTTAAAAAATAATAAAGCCATTTTAACATAGTATTCACAGTATATATTAGGTAACTTTTAGTATAAACTAGCAGTATAGCCGGGCGATGCTCGGGTGTAATGAAAGCTTTAAAACTAATCCATGGTCCTGGAGCTCAGAGTCTTTGGACGTTGGCACCAAAGACGAAATATAATAGTTGTTTCCAGTTAAAGCGAAACCCTAGACTGAAAGAAAAATGAATGGATGTAAGTCAAATTTTGATTTCCTGGTATCGATATCAAATAAGTTGTTTTCGTGGTAAACTGAATTTTGAAGTCTAAATAAGTCCTCTGAGTAAATGGCATCATGGCTGAGACTAAGAAATACGATTATGCCTACTTAGAGTCAAACCTGAAGCAAAAACTAAAAGTGCTGAAAAAAATACAGACATACAGGAAGATAAACAGACACACACACAAACATCTTGCCTTATATATATTATCGATTTTCTGCACTATTGTAAGAACTGCCACATTGTAACTTCTGAATGTCGTTTCTTATGTCTTTGTCTATGAGTGTATCAAATTTGATTAAAATCGGACCACTCCTTCTATAACCCAATTTTTTCGATTATCGATTTTCGATATTTATCTGGGGTACCTCGACACAAAACTTATCTAAGAACACTCGCAGACGCTTATTGTACAAATGTGTAAATTTTCAAGAAAATCGGTTCAGCCATTTCGGAGTCTATAGGTAACGGGGACACACACACACACACACACACACACATACACACACAGAGACAAAGTTCCATTTATAAATAAGTTTAGATAATAATTAATGTTTGCTCTTTATTAATTTTACCTTTTTTTCAGACAGAAATATTACTGAAGCATCTTCTTTTATGTGCCATACCCTTTCAAGACTTTGGCGATCATGGCTTTCCGCATATCCCTGTCCCTGGTGGCTCTTAGCACGGTTTCTCCTGTTGCATGGTGCAACAGGAGTTCCGTCATCCACCTGATCAGCTCCTTCAAATGTTATCCGCTGCTTTCCTCTGTCTCTTTTTCCTTCTATTTGGCCTGTTAGTAACAGGTTCTCCAAGCTCTTCTTCCTCATTGCATGTCCCAGGAACCTTAGTTGTCTCTTCCTGATGCTCAGTATTAATTTCCTTTTCGTCTCCATCCTTTCCAAAATCTCGTCATTGCTCACATGCTCGGTCCATGATATCCGCAGCATCCTTCTGTAGAACATTTCATCTGCTTCAAGTTTTTCCTTCATCTTCGAAGATATTGTCCAACATTCACTGCCATATTGAAGAAGCGACATCACATAGCAACCCAGTACTCTCCTCTTTGTTTCTAGTGAAATTGTCCTGTTTCTTAATACTTTACTTAACTTCTGGAATGCTTCTTTCGCCATGCCAATTCGCCTTCGGATCTTAGTGTCGCTCTTTCCGTCTTCTGTTAGAACACTTCCTAGGCATTTAAATTTCTGTACCTGCTTGATTTTAGAATCCCTCACGTGTAATTGGCATTTTGGGTTGCCCTTTTTGCTGATGACCATGTATTCGTTTTTCTTGCAGTTTATTTGTCTTTTCTTGTCACTCTCACCAGCTACCTTCTGTAGGAGAAGCTTTGAAGCCCCTAATTATGAACATGCTATTTGCAGAGCATTGAGAACGTGAAAAGTCTTGATACATAGGTTCCTCATGATCTCAATGAAAATCACAAAATTAAGCGTTTTGAAGTGTGCTCGATGCTCTTTCTGCGTATCACCAATGACTCCGATCTGAACCGAATAGTGGCTTGCGTTTATGATAAACGTAAACAATTGTTTGATCGTGATGACTCCCCCAAACATAGCCCAAAGCCAAAGTTGCATCAACAAAAGATTATTTTGACTATCTGGTGGTCATCAGCTGGTGTTCTACACTACCACTTTCTGGAAGCCGATAAAAGCAGTAATGAAGAACCTTATTGCAATAAATGCACGACTGCAAAAAAAAAAAAAAAAAATGAGAGCTCAATTGATGAATTGATGTGATCTAATTCTGCTCCACGATAATGCAAGGCCACCTGTTGCATGAATGACCTTTCAAAAACTCACAGACTTAGAATATCTTCAATATTCTTCTGATCCAATGGATATCATTTGTAAGTCAGTCAGTCAGTTAAGTGCCATACGTGATACATGTTTTGAGCCATCATGTCTCGAAAGAGACATGACTGACTGGGCAGAAGATTATCCTGAAGTAGGTTGCCATTACTTTCTGCGGTAGACTGGTTGCCAGCCAAGGATATAGAACCCAATCTGTCCTGTTATTTGACTCATAGCTAGAGGGGGAAGAGTTGTATTATATTATTAAGTGTTAATAAGTGGGGATCAGTTTATTACTCCATAACAATATACAACTGATCCCACATTTTATGCCCAGTAGAAGCCTTAATCATTTTTCCAACTATTATATTCAGTCAGTCAGTTAAGTACCATACGTAATACTTTGGGCGATCATTTTTCGAAAGAGACATGACTGACTGGGCAGAAGATTATCCCGCAGTAGGTTGCCATTACTTTCTGCGGTAGGCTGGTTACCGACCAAGGCTATAGAACCCGATCTCTCCTATTATTTAGCCCATAACTGGTGGGAAGAGGCGGATTGTGCGTGATTGAATGCAAGGAATTCAACTGGAATTCGAACTCGACTTCCCGATTATTTAAAAAAATTTTGAAATGGTAAAACTTTTAGATCCAAACCAGTGGTGGCATTAGCCTATAAAGTCCTCTTTGTATCACAGCCAATGACTTTTAATCTATGAGAAATAAATAATGAAGGAACGTATTTTGACTAATTTCAACATTTCTGTAGCTAATTTTTCAAGAATAAAATTATGTTTCTGAAATCAGCCATTATTTTTATAACAACCTAATAGTAACCCAATTGAAATTAATCTACAGCCGCTTTGGAGTTCAACACATGTTGCTATCTCTTGACATAAACATTTTTGAAAGGTTAATGATAAACTGAATTATATTCTTTTTTTTCATGTGCCGTGTCCCTTCAGTTCGTAGGCGATCATGGACTTCCACTTGGCTCTCTATCTTGTCGCTCTCAATAAATTTTTTCAGGTATCTCTCCCAAGCCCCGCTCCGCCAACCATTTGTTCAGACCTAACAAGTACGTCTCGCGCTGCTTTCCACCGTCTCTTCTTTCTTTTATCCGACTTGTGAGTATCAAGTTCTCCAGGCCCTTCTTCCTCATTACGTGTCCCAAGAAGCTCATTTGCCTCTTCCTGATATTTAGTATGAACTTTCTTCTCGTTTGCATCCTTTCCATCACCACATCGTTGCCCATGTGCTATGTCCGTGGTATTCTTAGCATCCTTCTGCAAAACCACATTTCTGCTGCCTCAAGCCTCTCTTTCATATTTGATTAGACCGTCCAGCATTCACTTCCATACAGAAGGACAGATAACAACCCAGCCCTCTTTTCTTTGTTTCTAATGAGATTTTCCTGTCTTTCAGCACACGTGCTCCGTCCATGGTATCCTCAGCATCCTTCTGTAAAACCACATTTCTGCTGCCTCAAGCCTCTCCTTTATCTTTGATGAGACCGTCCAGTATTCACTTCCATACAGAAGGACAGATATCACGTAGCAATCCAGCAATCTTTTCTTTGTTTCTAATGAGATTTTCTTGTCTTTCAGTTCTCTGGTTAGCTTCTGAAATGCGTATTTGGCCATGCCAATGCATCTTTGGATCTCCGTGTCGTATTTTCCATCCTCTGTCAAAACACTTCCCAAGTATTTGAATTTTTTTAATTGTTTTATTTTAGATTCTCCAACTTGCATTTGGCATATTGGTCTCCTCTTTTTGCTGATGACCATACATTCAGTTTTCTTGAGGCTTATGCTCAACATTTTCTTTTCACTTTCTTTGCTAACTTCTGTAGAAGGTCCTGCATTTTCCTTTCCGTGTCTGCTATCAGCACCGTGTCATCGGGGTATCGAATGTTGTTGAGATTATGGCCGCCAATGACGAATACTGGCAAGGCTTTTATTTCTCTCATTTTTTCAGTGTGGAATTGGGTGGTTCACGGATGAATGAAGACATTTTAAATTTAACAGCCTTTTATTTCACACCTACCATTTCTACTATTGAGATATTTTTTTTAT
Source organism: Ascarosepion bandense (assembly GCA_037127315.1). Classification (NCBI taxonomy): domain Eukaryota; kingdom Metazoa; phylum Mollusca; class Cephalopoda; order Sepiida; family Sepiidae; genus Ascarosepion; species Ascarosepion bandense. The sequence goes on along the minus strand of JBBBDQ010000720.1, from coordinate 6,581,131 downwards.
AATCGTGTGGCCCCAAGCAAGGCATTTTACTGTCACTGTTGTGCAGGGGGTTACATAGGAGGAATATTATGAGTAAGAGTAACAGGTTACAGGAGGTGTCAGTAAGAGAGTATGAGAAGGAAGAGAATACTGATGAGTGGGGTGGACGGAGAAAAAAGCATGAGAGAGAGGATGTAAGTTAGTGAGACAGCAGATGACTATTGACGTAACATTTGAATTCTTGAAGCTATCTGGAAAAAAGTATACGGAAGGGAATTTCACACGCGGAAAGTTCGAGAAAAGAAGCAGTTGGAGTAGAATTTGCGTTTACATTTTATCAGTTTCACAGTAAAAGGGTGGAACCTAGTTGCTAATCTTGTGGCTCGAGGAAATTCATATATAGGGGGCACAAGTGAGCTAAGTTCATCGGAACAGAAGACGTGAAGGAATTTGTAGAAGAGACACAGGGAAGCCACACTGCGTCGGTGAGAAAGCCACTGTATCCAAGCTGCCAAGTCGGGATCGATCACATTACAGATTCTCCGTTGGATTTGGTCAAGGACACCTAGGTGGATAGCAGGAGCGCTCGACCAGATATGGCAACAGTATTCAATGCACGGGCGGATGCTAAGTCGGGATCAATTGCATTACAGATTCTCCGTTGGATTTGGTCAAGGACCCCTAGGTGGATAGTAGGAGCGCCCGACCAGATATGGCAGCAGTATCCAATGCACGGGCGGATGCTAAGTCGGGATCAATTGCATTACAGATTCTCCGTTGGATTTGGTCAAGGACACCTAGGTGGATAGCAGGAGCGCCCGACCAGATATGGCAGCAGTATCCAATGCACGGGCGGATGCTAAGTCTGGATCAATTGCATTACAGATTCTCCGTTGGATTTGGTCAAGGACACCTAGGTGGATAGCAGGAGCGCCCGACCAGATATGCCAGCAGTATCCAATGCACGGGCGGATGCTAAGTCGGGATCAATTGCATTACAGATTCTCCGTTGGATTTGGTCAAGGACACCTAGGTGGATAGCAGGAGCGCCCGACCAGATATGGCAGCAGTATCCAATGCACGGGCGGATGCTAAGTCGGGATCAATTGCATTGCAGATTCTCCGTTGGATTTGGTCAAGGACACCTAGGTGGATAGCAGGAGCGCCCGACCAGATATGGCAGCAGTATCCAATGCACGGGCGGATGCTAAGTCTGGATCAATTGCATTACAGATTCTCCGTTGGATTTGGTCAAGGACAACTAGGTGGATAACAGGAGCGCCCGACCAGATATGGCAGTAGTATCCAATGCATGGGCGGATGCTAAGTCGGGATCAATTGCATTACAGATTCTCCGTTGGATTTGGTCAAGGACACCTAGGTGGATAGCAGGAGCGCCCGACCAGATATGGCAGCAGTATCCAATGCACGGGCGGATGCTAAGTCGGGATCAATTGCATTGCAGATTCTCCGTTGGATTTGGTCAAGGACACCTAGGTGGATAGCAGGAGCGCCCGACCAGATATGGCAGCAGTATCCAATGCACGGGCGGATGCTAAGTCTGGATCAATTGCATTACAGATTCTCCGTTGCATTTGGTCAAGGACAACTAGGTGGATAACAGGAGCGCCCGACCAGATATGGCAGTAGTATCCAATGCATGGGCGGATGCTAAGTCTGGATCAATTGCATTACAGATTCTCCGTTGGATTTGGTCAAGGACATCAAGGTGGATAGCAGGAGCGCCCGACCAGATATGGCAGCAGTATCCAATGCACGGGCGGATGCTAAGTCGGGATCAATTGCATTACAGGTTCTCCGTTGGATTTGGTCGAGGACACCTAGGTGGATAGCAGGAGCGCCCGACCAGATATGGCAGCAGTATCCAATGCACAGGCGGATGCTAAGTCGGGATCAATTGCATTACAGATTCTCCGTTGGATTTGGTCAAGGACACCTAGGTGGATAGCAGGAGCGCCCGACCAGATATGGCAGCAATATATAAAAAATAACAGAGCAAAAATGCTAGCCTTTGATCAATATTTATTTATGCACAAACAGGAATTTTAATTTATTCTATTTTGTTAATCTTGCCATTAAGAAGAAAAAAATCCAAAATTTGACAAACATGAAATTTCTTTTATTTGCATATGTTTATCAAAATGTATAATTCAACATGAAAAACTTTAGAATAGACGTTTGTTAATATATAAAAATGTGTTAAATATAAATAATGTTAGACATAAATACTAACAAAAACATGATGAATAATTACGCTACAGATTTATTTTAGAAGGTTATAGTCTGGTACGTATTTGAGAAGGCACTGAATTGGATATACGTACACTACCGGGCATAATTATTAGGCCACCCCAGTTTTAAAAAAGGAATGATGTATTTCATATTATTTTTAGTAATTATTGCCAAGGGGATAATTCTAAATGAAAAAAGAATTGATCTTTGTTAATAGTGCACAATAACATGTGCATCAAATGAACTGTTCTGGTGTCCAGTTTTTGTGCTCTCTTCCCCATGCTAGTCTCTTCTTCCTGGCTTCCTTGTAAAATTTTGCAAAGTGCTAATAACAAAAGAACCATTTATTTTCATTTAGAATTATCCACTTGGCAATAAATACTGAAAGTAGTATGAAATACATGATTGTTTTTAAACACTGGGGTGGCTTAATTTTTTAAACACTGGGGTGGCTTAATAAGAAACACACACATACACCCACCCACACGTACACATAGTAGTTCTATATATATATATATATATAAATTATATATATATATATATATATATATATATAGGATTAATGTGGGAAAGTTTTTCACTTAAGTGAGCAGAAACATGGCAACTTCGAACTTTAGTGAAGAAACCCTGAGGAGTGAAGACATCATAATAGTGCTTTCCCGAAAGTTCGAAGTCGTCATGACTCGGCTTAGTTCAGTGACAAATCATACCCACATTAATCAGATTAACACTCTATCTCGATATCCAGCACATTATGACAAATACCCTACTTGCCAAAATATATATTATCAGTAACCCACTGAAAAGTAACAAGACAATAATCTTGACACTAAGAATCATCACAACTCAACAACACACACACACACACACACACACACACATATATATATATATATATATACATATATATATATATATATATATATATATATATATATATATATATATATATATATATATATATATATATTAGTCATCCACATACAAGCCTGTTTTGCTGTACCGGAGCTTATCAGTGTGGCTAGACAAGCATATCCCATCATCAGTGGAACAACGCATTAACACGCACTCCTCCAATAAAGAAATATTTGATAAACACAAGATACTTTACGACAGACTCCTTAAAGAAAGCGGATATCAATCATCCAAAATTAACTTTGTGGAAAAATTCAAGAGCTCAAAAAGCAAAAATAGGAACAGGAAAATCGTATAGTATAACCCTCCTTTTAATCAGTCAGTTAACTTCGACCTGAGACATAAATTTCTTAAACTAATCGATAAGCACTTTCCTAAAATAATCCTCTAAGCAAAATCTTTAAATAAAATAAAATTAAACTAAGCTATAGCTGCTCCAACAATCTAGAAAAAATAATTAAAGTACATAACAGCAAAATATTAAAAGCACACAGCAATAATAACTCCAACACTAATACCAGTCTGCCCCATAATAACAACCTCTTTAACTGTAGAAACCCAAACCAATGATCAATAAATGTTTAGTTTAACGAAATCCCTGATATATATGTGTTCGATTTCATCCATGTAGAATCCTAAAGATGAAAAAATATATATCGGAAACACAATGAACGTATTAAAAAAGCGATTTTACAATCACCTCTCATCCTTCAATAACAAAGAAAAACAAAACATGACGTCTCTCTCCAAATACTTTTGGAAATTGAAAGACGAAAATAAAACACCTAAAGTTAAATGGAAAATCTTCAAACAAGCAAGAACAGCTAAATCAAAAAAGGAACCATGTTTCTTTTGTCTTCAAGAAAAAATTGAAGTCATTAAATATATGAATAGCAACAAAATTTTAAACCAGAGGCATGAAACCACAGTAAACTGCAAGCACATTAAAGAACTAACCTTACAATCATGCTAAAAAATACTACAAAGGTCTGAGCTAGGACCCCTTAGAAATGATACAACTTCAGAGTACTAACAACACTCTTACACACACCACAAACTGTGATCTAATTTAAAAATTTTTTTTAAAAATTAAAAAAAAAAATTATAGAAAAAATCAGTTCTTAAACTCAAAATTAAGGTTAAATATACAAAATTAGATTAATTATAAAAACTGTGCTTAAATATACACATTAAATTTTACCTATTACCTTAAATACAAACATACCTATTACCAATTTACCTATGGTCTTAAATATAACATTAAATCTTACCGCCTACATTAAAGTCTACTTATTACGAACCCATTACCGACTTACCTATTACCTTAAATACTAACATTAAAATTTAATCTATTACAAATAATCAGGCCGGTAGAAATAAATACATACCTACTGCTAGATTATAAGCAGAATATCTATTTAAATACGAGTATCGGTAAAAAATAATGTCCAAACAAATAATTTCATATATATATATATATATATATAGTGAGAGTGAGAGAGAAAGAGAGAAAGAGGGAGCTAGCAAATAGAGACATAAACACTTTCAAAATTGAAAATAACTGCTACTTTAAGGCCTTAAAGGATCACCAGACCATAACAGATATGGTCTGGTGATTTTTCCTACCGGAAACTGCCAGTCACGCTGTTTTTTCATGTACACACACACACACACACACACACACATATATATATATATATATATATATATATATGTCAGCATGCAATGTAGGTATAGAAGAATCCAAAAGATTTGTTAGGACATTGTTTTTGATCGATACTCGTATTGAAGTAGATATTCTGTTTTATAATGAAACTGTATACATATCTATTTTTACCGGCCTGATTATTTACGATAAATTTTTTTACGAAAATACGTGTCATTTTGTTGTCACAAACAAATCATTTCATCTGACTACTGGCGTATGATACATCATACGCTAGAAAGTTTGCCTTCTTCTACCGAGCGCCCATAGCCCAGAGGCAGAATCGCCGACTGACGCCATTCGGTTGGGTTTCAATTCTGTGTGAAAGCAATCGGATGTCTAACCGTACTGAAGAGCTGTAATACAGCAAAGCAGATCAGTCTCCGGATGACTATATATATATATATATATATATATATATAGTCATCCGCAGATAGATCTATTTCGCTGTATCACAGCTCATCAGTATGTTTAGACACCGATTGCTTTTAACCCAGGATTGAAACCCGACCATAGTGGCGTCAGTCGGCGATTCTACCTCTTGGGTATGGGCGCTCGGTAGTAGAAGGCAGACTTTTTAGCGTGTATATTATCACTATACACGCCCAGTAGCCAGAGTGCTCTAATTCAGTAGTGAATGAGCGATGTATATATATATATATATATATATATATATATATATATATATATATTTCACGAAAAAAATATTTCAATGCATTTTATTTAATGCCACATTATTGCGTATTATAAATTCATTGGCTGTTATGGCGGGTTTGATGATTAAAAACAGAAATACAGGTTCGATTCTATGAATAGTAGTACAACGTAATCAGGAACAGCCATAAAAATAACATTTATAGCAAAATGAAAAATGTCGGATTAGAAAAAAACCATTTGCACCAGATTGTTTGGACTGTTGTCCTCATCTTTGTTGCCATATTCACAACGTTTCGACCTTCGTAGGCTTTGATCTTGTTCCTTTTCTTTTCTTGATTTCTCATCTTATTTTCTCATCCTTTTTGCTTTCTTTGGGTCCTGGGCATGACGGTAAACTGCATCCGGCAGCAAGGCCTCTGATTGGGAGGTTGTGAGGAGCATGGAACTACCTCTTAATTGCTGTTGTTCTCAGATTGAGCACCTGTTAGCGTCCCAGCTATGAGCAAATAGTTAACCCCCAAACAAGGGTCAACACACTATGACAGTTTAAAAAAGATTTTTATAGAAAATATATACATATAAATAGACTTTTAAATAAATAAAAAAAATTCGAAGAAAAGATATTACCAATATTATTATTTTATCTTCAGAAAAAATTATTACCTTAAGACATAAGATTCCCAGCAAAACATTTTTAATATACAACAAGAAAATATTTTCAGTTTTCTAAAATAAAAAATAAAAACAAAATTTTCATAAAAATCTGACTTAATCAGCCTTCTTACTATAACTGAGCATTAAGAAATATCTAATAAACCCATCTTTTTGGCAGAGGTTGATATGCCATCAAACAAAACTCAAACTTTCTACTCTCTTTCTTTTTCCCCTCTTTTTTAATATCTTTTTACCTTATACAAACAAATTTCCAAAAATAAAAAGAAGTGGTGATTTTTTAAAAACTATTCTTTTAATAAACCGTTTATTACCATCATTATTAACTACCTGATGAGATATTGTTTTTTCAATGTCGAAACAAAATGTACAATTTTGAAGCAGTTCCTAGTTTGTACAATATATATAAATACACACACACACACACAGACACACAAACACATACACGCACACACACACACACATACACATATATATATAACTACACACACACACACACATATATATATATAACTACACACACACACACACACACACATATATATATATATATATATATATGTATGTGTGTGTGTGTAGTGTCTTTGCTCTACTTTTGCAATGTGTGTCTTTGCTCTACTTTTGCATTTCGTTTGTACTTTGTATCGAGCACTTTTTCTTTCTTTTTTTTGTGGTTGGTTCCGTTTGGGTTTTTTTTTCTTTACTGCGGAGTATCGTATGTCTTGTCCTTATTCCGCGGATTTCTTTTTTTCTCCCCTCTTATCCAACGCCTTAGTGCACCGGATTGTAACGGAATTAGGCTCTGTTTGCTAATGGTTTTTCTTAAGGTTTATCTTAGTATAAATTTAAAACTTAAATACTTGCAGAGTCTATTTAGTTATTATTTTGAATATATATGGTATAAACTAATACATATATATTCCACAGTTTTGTAATTTTTGCTCTTTGTAAGGTGCTCAATACAGAAGTAGAGAGTTTAGAGATATATAGTGATTATTACTGTTATATTAATACGACTAATAAAAAGTGCACTGATGATGGTGAATTTGGCCCTGAAACCCTGAACCTTGATTTGCGGTCCCATATGCTGTTATTATAATACTAATAACAACTATCTCAATACATTGAGCTCTCTGCCTGCATAACATTTTAGTATTAAAAATGTTTAATATTGATTAGGATCAGGTTCTTGGAATTTACCTTCCTACTCTTCCACTTCGGATTAAAGAAAAAAAAAATATTTTCTAAACATATGCTATTAAATATAAGAGACAATGAATGTCTATTATGTTTAATCATGAGCCGTTCTAAACGTCGTATTTTTGCTTTAATTTCAGTTGAAAATAAAAACAAAAATTCTCCAACATTTGGATAATTATTTATTTGTTTTCTTCTAAGCTTTCGGTTCACATGAGCCATCTTCAGAGAGGTTGTTTAAACTGAAATATTATAAAATCCACCATCAACGACGATTTTATTTTGTGTTGACATAAAACTCCGCTTGGCAACGGCAATAGTTACCAAAAATAATAAACGCAGTTCTTAAGTTTGCGATGCGGTTTTATGACGTCACACCGCGGGATAGCGCGAAATGACAACAAAACCATGTAGTCAAATGCAATGTAATATGTTATTTCCTGTTTTAAAGTTGATTTTATTGAGTGTTGGTTGTTTTGGTTTGATGTACATGGCCTCCAATATCTGCAGGTTCCTCTTACTGTGTGTATGAGTAAAGATCACCGTATATATATATATATATATATATATATATATATATATATGTATATATGGTCAGAAACCTTTCTGTTAATAATCTTTTATTGAATACGGTCTTCAAGGATGATTTAACCAATCTTTTATTTAATTTTTTCAGCATTCGGATATTTTTCGTTATTTAGCTGTTGAAGAATATGAAAATATTTTATAGTTTTTATTGTTCCGTGAGCAATTGACTAGTGCTCTAATTATTCCCAAGGCCGTTATATTTGGTATCGTTATTCTTCGTGTGTTGTACTACATGGCAGTTTTTTCTGTGAATATTTTTGTGGAAGAGTGACCGTTTTCAGCAGTCACGTGCCATACGTGGCTGGGTTGTCGTGAAGGTCATTTCTACTTTTAGGAAACCTCTAACTCGTCACCTCTGCTACTGAACAGTGTCAGGTCAGCGGAAAAAAAACGTTAGCCAAAGAATGCAAAATGTGTCACTCTCCTGGAAGTTAGCATCCGCCATTATTAGTTAGGATTTGCTTAACGCCTGTTGTAAATTGTATTTCAGTGGCGTATATACTAAAGCTGCGCTAATTTAGTTGAAGTACGTAAGGAGACGAGAAAGCGTGAAGTGAAAGGAAAAAGTAAGGATAAAGAAGAAAGGGCAATGATGGAAAATAAAAAATGAAAGCAGTTGTGAAAGCAACCTTACTCGTCAAGCAGGTGATCATGGCCTTCAACCTATCCCTCTCCCTTGTAGCTGTCAGTCATGTCACTTTCGAGACTTTATCGCCCAAAGCGTATATCACATATACACCCTTTTCTCTTGTTACATACACCCTTTTCTCTTGTTACATCCACCCTTTTCTCTTGTTACATACACCCTTTTCTCTTGTTGCATACACCCATTTCTCTTGTTACATCCACCCTTTTCTCTTGTTACATACACCCTTTTCTCTTGTTACATCCACCCTTTTCTCTTGTTACATACACCCTTTTCTCTTGTTACATCCACCCTTTTCTCTTGTTACATACACCCTTTTCTCTTGTTACATCCACCCTTTTCTCTTGTTACATACACCCTTTTCTCTTGTTACATCCACCCTTTTCTCTTGTTACATCCACCCTTTTCTCTTGTTACATCCACCCTTTTCTCTTGTTACATACACCCTTTTCTCTTGTTACATACACCCATTTCTCTTGTTACATCCACCCTTTTCTCTTGTTACATCCACCCTTTTCTCTTGTTACATCCACCCTTTTCTCTTGTTACATACACCCTTTTCTCTTGTTACATCCACCCTTTTCTCTTGTTACCTCTCCAAAACGCTGCTCTGATATCCACTTACTCAAGCCCATCAAATATCACCCGTTGCTTTCTCCAGTCTCTCTTTCCCTCTATCTGTCCTGTGGGTATCAGATTTACTGAGCCCTCTTTCATCATTACATGTCCCAGAAAGTTCATCTGTCTTTTTCCTGATGTTAAGTATCAGTTTCTTTATCGCTTTCATCATCTCTAAAACTTCTCTGTTTCCCATATATCCTCAACATCCTTCTGTAGAACCATATTTCTGTTCCCTCAAGTCTTTCTTCCATCTTTGATGAGATTGTCCAGCATTCGCTGGTATATTAAAAGACATACACCACATAACAATTCAGTATTTCTTTGTTTTTAGCGACATTTTCCTGTCTCTCAGTACTCTACTCAGTTTCTGGGACGCATCCTTGGCCATGCCGATACACCTTCGGAACTCAGTGTCACACTTTCCGTCCTCTGTTAAAACACTTCCCAGATATTTGAATTTCAGTACTTGCTTGAGTTTAGTATCCTTAACCAGTAGTAGGCATCTTGGGCTCCTCTTTTTACTGATGCGTTCAGTTTTCTTGTTGTTTATACATAGCCCTTTTCTCCGCTTTTATTAACTACCTTTTGTGGAAGGCATCAGCACTGTATCATATCAGTCAGTTATTTACCATGTGTGATAGACGCTTTGGGCGATCATATCTCAAAGAAGACATGACTGACTGAGCAGAAGTTATCAATTCTTTCTGTCAATTCTTTCTGCAGTAAACTGGTTGCCAGCCAAGGCTATAGAACCCAATCTGTCCTATTATTTAACCCATAACTGGAGGGAAGAACCAGATTAATACCTTTCCCAAGGGTATTTATTCGTAAGTGAATGCAAGGAATTCAACTGGAATTCGAACTCCCCGATTACTTATTTATTTATTTTTTGTGCCGTATTTTGTTTTATTAATATAAGTGTATGCGTGTGTCCGGTCTGGTTTTAAGTGTTAGAGAAACGGCTACCGGGTTTTCTACTTGTCTTCCTTCAGATCAAAATTCACAGCGTGCACAGGGAAGTTCACCATTGTAAGAGACGACTGGAATACCATCTATTGTGACGAGACCATCACGACTAGCGACCCGAGAGCGTTGTCATAATTGGATCTGTGTCGACAGCATAAATCCTGACTAAGGTTCCGGACTTCATCATAATTGGCTTCCGTGACCGGGTTAGACCAGCCGGCCAGGCGAACATGTTACACATTCTGTGTCATATGCGTGTCTTATATTGTTCAAATCATGGCCGCTAATGACTAACTCTGGCATTACTTCTCGTTCTTTTAGGTTTTACTGAGAAGATATATCCTTGTCTTACACCCCTTTCTATCTTTGTAAATCTGCTGGGCTCATTTTCTGCCTGTCCAGGTACTTGATTACTCTAACTTCTTTCCCGAATATGTCAATCTTACCGAGCGTCTTTGTGGTGTACCTTGTCGAATTTTCTCGCGTAGTCGATGAAACACATGTACATGACCTTCTGCATCTGTATCGTCTTTCTGATAACATTCTAAGCAGAAATATCGCGCTCCTTTTTCCAGTGCACTTGACGAAACCGCACTGCTCTTGTCCTATCTTTGGCACGTACCGAGAAAATGAATTTTTTATATGAACGAATCAATAGCATAGCGACCATGAATATTAACGCACCATTCGGTTATCTTCTTCTTCTTCTTCTTCTTCTTCTTCTTCTTCTTCTTCTATGTGCCCTATCCTTTCAAGACGTATGCGATCATGGCTTTCCACGTCTCCCTATCTCTGGTGGCTCTTAGCACGCCTTCTCCTGTTACACCATGCAACCCTCGTTCCATCATCAACCTGATTAGGTCCTTCAAATATGTTATCCGCTGCTTTCCCCTGTCTCTTTTTCCCTCTGTCCGACCTGTTAGTATCAGGTTCTCCAAGACCTCTTTTCTCATTGCATGTGCCAGGAACTTCAGCTGTCTCTTCCTGATGCTCAGTATTAATTTTCTTTTCGTTTCCATCATTTCCAAAACTTCATCATGGCTCTCATGCTCGATCCATGATATTCGCAGCATCCTTCTGTAGAGCCACATTTCAGTTGCTTCAAGTTTTTCTTTCATCTTTGATTGTATTGTCCAGCATTCACTGCCATATTGAAGAACTAACAACACATAGCAATCCAGTACTCTCCTCTTTGTTTCTATCAAAATTGTCCTGTCTCTAAATACTTTACTCAACTTCTGGAATGCTTCCTTCGCTATGCCAATTCGCCTTCGGATCTCTGTTTCGCACTTTCCGTCTTCTGTTATAACACTTCCTAGGTATTTAAAATTTTGTACCTGCTTGATTCACATGAATTCCTCAAAATCGTACACGTTTATTGAACATGCGTCATCTTCTAAAATTAGAGCAATATTTCTTCTGTAGACGATAGAGAATAATTGATAATGGCATTCAGCACAGAATTTTCGATATAAATTCGACATGGACGATTACCCTCGAGGAATAGAATCAAGAGCCCCACCCATGAATGATATCCTTTGCATTATCACCTGACGCCTGAGGTAATTTTACCACATAAGATCTTTAACAAACTGCAGAATGAAGCAACATAAAGAATTAATTTTGGTTGCGAAATTTGTGACTATAACCCTACAGTTATGAAGGATATTTATTGAATTATTCCTCTTATCGCGTTATGACAGTTGCTGCCACTTTTCAGAGTATTTACTATATTTTTCAGTCTTTATCAATTCGTTTGATTTCCCCTTGCGAAACATCGTCCAAACATAATGAAATCGAACATGAAATAAAGTATGTATTATATAAATTAATACTTTATTAAATAAATAGCGTTCTTTAATATGAACATTTAATCAATACGCAACACTAAACCTTAATAATTTAAGCCATGTCTAAGTGCGTGATTCGGATTCAACCATTGCTTCGAAAAACTTTTTTCTGAATTCCTGTTATTTAACAACCAAAGAAAAGCAGATTTATTAAAGTTAAAATAGGTATAAAGCCGAAACTCCTTCGTTGGAGAATCTCAAACCACTTGAGAAAAAATTGTCATTTTAACAAAGAATATTCGTTGAAAAAGGTGTGATGACACTCCTCAGCAAATAATAAGAATAAAAAGATTTCAGAACCTCACTGAGAAATTTGTGAAATATAAAGTTGATTTAACCATCATTACTGGCCCAATCAAAATATTTCATAAAACCATAAAAAAGTTTGTCGGAAAACTGAAGATGATCTGTTTGTCCAGATCCAGCGGCAGTATATATACACAAAGAGAAAACACGGATATATAAAAAAATATAATCTTATATTTTTATTCTCCATCGGTGGCGCTTGTAAGTAGCAGGAGGGCAACCGGAGAGAGTAGCGCACACGAAAAAGCTGTCGGAAGTCGAAAGTTCTCTGTCTCTTTGGCCAAAATTCCCCGGTTGACTTTATCTATGGACGGAGGTATCTATTAATCATATCCTTGCTTGCCATCTCCCTTCAAGCCGGTTTTCATTTGTGATTTTTTTTTTTTGTTGTTGCACTTTTTGACATCATCCACGGCCGGATATATCTGTTAACCACCGTTGTCCTTTGTTGACATCATCCACGGCCGGATGTACCAAATCCCAAAAGATGAAACAAAGAAGCAACCTCTACATCTGTTCAAAAAAGCGGTTAGGAGGGTGACCCGGACTATAGTTGAACCTATCATATTGATGGAGAGGAATGTAAACAGTTGAGCATAAAATCTGGCGCACTGCTCATAGAAGGAAGTAGACGGATTAATACCTTTCCCAAGGGTATTTGCGCGTAAGTGAAGGCAATGAATTCAGCTGGAATTCGAACTCGGCTCCCCGATTTCCCGTTCCGAGCCGATATCCACTGCACCACATCGCACATCCATGAGTGGAGTAGCTAACTATAAATGAAGGTATTTTTAACTGAGCTTCACCTGTAAGATTAAGAAATTTCTTACCATATTGTGTCAATTTGACTGTAATGCATGTACCTGGTATAGCCTTATCAGAGTGCTTGTCATGAGGGCTATATTCAGTATCGTACCCCAGCGATACATTGTTGTTGTACTACTTTCTAAATAAATAATAACAGCAATATACTTCCGTTTGATCTTTCGTTCCTTGCGGTGATATAACGTAATGTAACGGATAGCGGCTTTAAATATCAAATCACAGAACTGAGATCAAATTACAGTCGGGTTCGTTACTTTCACTTATGCCGAAATGCCCTTGAAAAAGGTAGGAACCTATGTTTTCTCCTAAGCTATGGGTTAAATAGTAGAACTTATATCTGGAATAATAGTCATTCTAATATAGGGTATTGTTATATGCAATCGTAAAATAAACAATTATTTTTACAACAACAAATCGGGGAGCCGAGTTCGAATTCCAGTTGAATTCCTTGAATTCACTTACTGACAAATACCCTTGAGAAAAAATCCGTCTCTTTCCTCTAGTTATGGGCTAAATAACAGGACAGATTGGGTTCTATAGCCTTGGTCGGCAACCAGTCTACCGCAGAAAGCAATGGCAGCCTACTGCGGGATAATCTTCTGCGCAGTCAGTCATGTCTCTTTCGAGGCATGAGCGCCTAAAGCGTGTATCACGTATGCCACTTAACTGACTGACTGAATATAATAGTTGGAATAATGATAAAGGCTTATATTGGTCATAAAGTAGGGGATCAGTTTAGTACTTCATAACAATAGGAAACCGATCCCCCACTAATTACTACATAATAATATAATAGATTTCTTTTCCCTTTATCTATGAGTCAAATAACAGGACAGATTGGGTTCTATAGCCTTGGTCGGCAACCATTCTGCCGCAGAAAGCAATGGCAGCCTACTGCGGGATAATCTTCTGCGCAGTCAGTCATGTCTTTTTCGAGACATGATCGCCCAAAGAGTGTATCACGTATAGCACTTAACTGACTGAGGCGAATATCACCAAATATGACGCTCAAAATGCGATCGTTTTAAATAAAGCAAGTTAATAACCTGCTTCTCAGGTTATGTAACGACAAAACCAAAAGGAACTTTTTTGGTAGATGATTAAGTGGCAGATCAAACGAAGCCATTAATGAAACTAGAGCTAATTCTTTTACTTTCCTGCCTGAATCATAATAATAATAATAATAATAATAATAATAATAATAATAAAAACAACAGTAATGATTTGGTTTTTCCCACTGTTGAAAGAAAGTACTGTTTCATTTCTTAGACGATTTCTTGATCGATATTAGATCAACTCTTCTGGCTGATCAAAGGCACGTGATGTCATGTCCCACCATTGGTTGTCCTTCCTTTCACTGACAAGCGTACGACTGTCAAGAGATCGGCATCAGCCGTGAGGCACGTGGCACATTCTTTGAATCTGCCGTCAAAGAAGTTGCAGCTCTCTAGTTCAAACAGGAACAGCTTCGGTGACATCTTTGAAGAACTGAAAACGCTCTGATAGAATTGGCGCTGACCTTCGTAGCTGCACACGCTGACATTTGATTGTGTTAGGGGCAGAGATGAACGGTGCTGTAACTCAGAAAATTGGGTTATCGTAGATTTTACAACCACCATGAATAATAAACATTCGCTTATCACACAGATTATTATGCAGACTACGCATTAACATTTATTCTATTGTTAAATTTATGCTTCCGTGCTGGCTCAGTGCATGTTTTAAGGAAGCCTTCGAAAGGTGACAGTATTTACATTATTCGGATTATTGTCCTGATTTCTGTTGCCATTTGTACGACGTTTCGGCCGTTGAACGCTCCGACCTTCTTCAGGTGCTAGGAATTTCGAACCTAACCCTTATTACCATCACTGACGTATATCATCCTCATTCCTTGCATAAAGCTTCGATTGGAAGACATGAGTTATCTTCCTCTAACCCTGAAAGTTATTTGTTCACCACTGCTGAAGTCTGGTATTGAACTTACTACTCTAAGAGTCAAGTCAGGAACTATCCACTAGGCCATGTGTTCTTAAAGACAAGAACAACTGAATTTTTGGGACTTATAAACCTAATGTCCAGTGACCGTTTTTTACCAGAGTTCAAATTTCAATTTTTGATATTAATGGTTTACTTAATTATTTTAAACCAGAGCTGATATTGCAATTTTTTGACACAAATGATTTTCTCTGGCACTCCGTATTACTGGTTCCCATATTGTGTTCATCTCTAAGCTTGGTCGGCTTAGGAGATTTTTGAAGCCTAGCATATGTGCTGATTCCTTAAGTTTACGTAGTTTCCAGTGGCCTTCTCTATCTATTATTTCAACTTCATCTCATAGGGGGCGGTGATACTCTTTCTCTCTCAAAATTCCTAGCACCGGAAGAAGGCCAGAGCGTACAACAGCCGAAACGTCTTATAAATGGTAACAAAGATGAAGTCAATAGTCCGAATAATCTAAATACTGCAAATACTACCTTATCTCAGAAATATAGAAAATACTTCGAAAGGTTTTCCTGTAATAGGTTGCTATTAATTTCTACGGTAGACTGGTAACCAACCAAGGCTATAGAACGCAATCTGTCTTGCTGTTCAGCCCATAGCTGGAGGGAGAAATGATGGATTCATAGTTTTCTCAAGGGTATTTGCTCGTAAGTGAATGCAATTAAATTCAATTGGAATTCGATCTCGGCTCTCTAATTTCTCATCCCGAACTGATATCTATTGCGCCACAACGCACATCCCATCCACTATTATGACTGACGATTCTGCATCTCGTAAGAGAAAATGTTTTACATTGCATTTAGATATTTGAAGATCAATGTTGACTAGAAAGTAAAAAGTAAGAACAGAATTTCGCAGACATGAAGTGTAGGAGAAGAATCTGGTAGCATAGAAATTATTGTTACATCAAATAATTTCCACTGTATAATGATGAGACCTCAACTGCTAATATAGTAATTCAATTACCTGCCATATGTGACAGCCCTTGGTCAATCATTTCTTCATTGTCATGGCTGACTAGGCAGAAGATTTTCCTGCAGTAGGTTGCCATTGCTTTCAGCGGTAGACTGGTTGCCAACTAAGGCTATAGAATCCAATGTGTTTTGCTATTCAATCCTTA
The DNA here is from genome assembly GCA_037127315.1 of Ascarosepion bandense. NCBI lineage: Eukaryota > Metazoa > Mollusca > Cephalopoda > Sepiida > Sepiidae > Ascarosepion > Ascarosepion bandense. Next base: position 6,564,830 of record JBBBDQ010000720.1, on the reverse strand, counting down.
ACTGGAGGGAGAAGTGATGGGTTCATAGATTTTACAAGGGTATTTGCACATAAGGGAATGCAATGAATTTAACTGGAATTCGAACTCGGCTCTCTGATTTCTCATTTTGAGCCGATATCCATTGCAACACAACGCACATCCCACCCACCATCATAACTGGCAATTTTGCATCTTGTTAGTGGAAATGTTTGCTAGTAAAACCACATTTCTAAATTTGAACAAAATTGCTTCTTTGAAATTCCCATTTCCTCCTTTATCTTTCTTTTTTTTATGTGTCATGGTCTGTCATTATGTGCGTGATTATGAATTCACAGACTTCTCTCCTTTTACAATATTTTTCGCCTGACTATGCCACACAGCGTATGTTGTGCCCTCCATTTAAACAAACTGGTTAAGATAGTTAACCGTTGATTACCAATGCTTCTTCTGTGTTAGTTTATTAATTAAGTAACAAGATTGTAGAGTTCTGAAAGTCTTCTTACTTCACCATTATTTATTTCCGACAGACGTTTTCAACCCTAAGTTAAATTATTCATTTCGTTAACATTTAAAAATGTTCTTGTTTCTCACAATGAGAAAATGGTAAATCATTTTTCTCTTAAAAATTGTCCAGTATTCCCTTTCATATAAGTGAAATGAGAGTTTGTATTAGATGAGCGGCTTACGGCAATATCCTTTTGAAAAACGGATTCCCGTAAGATGACCCAAGTCGAGCCTGGTCAGTACCTAGAGAGGTAACAACTTCGGAATACTAGATTCTGTAAGCTTGGGTGTGCAGGAGGTGTAATAGACAGTGGTTCGGAATCATTAATAGGAGAGCCAAGTTTCAATTCCCTTTCGGCCCGTTATATTCGTTTCCGAGGAAATATCTTTTGGAAGCGCTTAAATCCACCTTTTCCTTTACCTTTGGTTTAATTAGTAAGATTTGTATAACTTGCCCAGCTTGAAACACTGAATCATTATTATCTCAAATAAATTTATGCACTCGAAAAATATTTTTTGGATTTAAGTTACCCGCAAACAATGAAACAGTAGATCAATATTTCCTGGATGTGACTGGTCATAGCTCTCCACAACTCTATTATTTGACAGTATTTACATTAGGAATTTCGAACCGAGCCCTTCATTACAATCACTTAGGTAAATCGTTCCTTTTCCTTGCTAAAGCAACTTCCTAGCACCTGAAGAAGGCCGGAGCTTACAACAGCCGAGGCGTCGTACAAATGACAACAAAGAGGAGGACAATAGTCCGAATAATGTAAATACTGTAAATATTATCTCATCTCAGAAATATAGACAAATAGAATGATCTATTATTAAAGGTCGTACAAATGGCAACAGAGATGAGGACAATAGTCCAAATGATGTAAATACTGTAAATACTACCTCACCTCGGAAATATGGACAAATAGAATGATCTATTATTAAACGTCGTACAAATGGCAACAAAGATGAGGACAATAGTCCGAATAATGTAAATACTGTAAATACTACATCATCTCAGAAATATAGACAAATAAAATGATCTGTTATTAAACGTTGTACAAATGGCAATAAAGATGAGGACAATAGTCTGAATAATGTAAATACTGTAAATACTACCTCATCTCAGAAATATAGACAAATAAAATGATCTATTATTAAACGTCGTACAAATGGCAACAGAGATGAGGACAATAGTCCGAATAATGTAAATACTGTAAATATTATCTCATCTCAGAAATATAGACAAATAGAATGATCTATTATTAAACGTCGTACAAATGGCAACAGAGATGAGGACAATAGTCCGAATAATGTAAATACTGTAAATATTATCTCATCTCAGAAATATAGACAAATAGAATGATCTATTATTAAACGTCGTACAAATGGCAACAGAGATGAGGACAATAGTCCGAATAATGTAAATACTGTAAATACAAACTCGTCTCAGAAATATAAACAATTCCTAGCATCTGAAGAAGGCCGGGGCTTACAACGACCGAAACGTCGTACAAATGACAACAAAGATGACGATAATAGTCCGAATAATGTAAATACTCTAAATACTACCTCATCTCAGAAATATGTACAATTCCTAGCACCTTACGAAGGCCGGAGCGAATAACGTCCGAAACGTCGTACAAATTGCAACAAAGATCAGGACAATCGTCCCAACAATATAAATAATGTAAATACTACCTCATATCAGAAATATAGACAATTCCTATGACCTAAAGAAGGCCGGAGCATACAACGGGCGAAAAGTCGTACAAATGAAAACAAAGATGAGAAAAATAGTTCGAATAATGTAAATATTGTAAATACTATATTATCTCAGGAATATATACAATTCCTAGCACCTGAAGAAGGCCGGGGCGTACAACGACCGAAAAGTCATACAAATGACAACAAAGACCAGGACAATAGTCCGAGTAATGTAAATACTGTAAATACAACCTCATCTCAGAAATATAGACATCTCCTAGCACCTGAAGAAAACCAGAGCGTACGACGACCGAAACGTCGAAAAAATGACAAAAAAGATGAAGAAAATAGTCCGAATAATGTAAATACCTTAAATACAACCTAAAGTCTATTTTAATTCAATTTTAGAAATATTTGCTCGTTTACTGACCCTCTTTCCTCAGTTTTATTCCATCGACTTAAGTTCAAATATTTCAAGTTTTTCACAAACTCACAAATTTTCTTAGGGGCTTCACTTGATCCTCCTTGTTATTTCTACATGTTAAAAGTCATAATAAATTTTTATTCCGCCTCTATCTGATTTTTAACAAAAAGAGTGATTGTGCTTGTAATAGGGATTCTGTTTTCTTGTACATTCATAAATTCACCATTCGTCTGTGCACTGAATCTTGCCTGGTGCTACTAGCGGACATCTCGAAATTCTCAACAAAAATCCGAAGGGCAAGAAATGTAAATGATTTAACATCCCGACTTTACTCAATTTACCACCACCTCGTCGTAGCTTCCCTTTGTCTATTGTTTAAATCGTTTCACACTAAGCAAGACGGTACCGCACCCTGATGCGCAGGGGGCTACATAAAAGTAAATATTTAAATAGCAGGAGAGTGACGAGAAAGACGAACCATTTACAGGAGGTGTCGGAGAAAGGGCAAAAGAAGGATGGGAACACAGGTGTGAAGACAGTTGCGAAGGGAGAGAGAAAGGGAAAGAACAAGATGTATGGGGTGATGTAGAAAAAAAACTAGAGTCAAGCGGGTAGGAGATGAGTTTTGACATGGCATTTAAATTCCTAGAGGTTGTAGACGTCAGGAAAGCAAGTATATGGAAGGGAGTTCCACAGGTGGAAAGTGCGGGAAAAAGCAGCTGATGGAGTAGAACTGTCGGCTGCATTTGGTTGATCTAATTGTAAATTGGTGGGACCTTGTTGCCAGTCTGGTTGCACGAGTAAATTATAGTGGCGGGGGCACCAGTGACTTCAGTTTGTCGAAGATGAAACCATGAATATATTTCTAGAATAGACAGAGGAAGCTGCATCCAGCCGGTGAGAAAGTGGCTGGAGTCGAGCTGCCATGTCGGAACCAATCACATGACAGATTCTCTTTGGAACCTGTCGAGTACACTGAGATGAAAAGCAGGGGCGCCTGACTGTATGACAGCATTATTCTATGTATGGATGGATGGTTGATTTGTATATGTGCAAGATGACCTAACCTTCCTAGCAGTGGATTTAACTATTGACTCAATGTAATGATTCCACTTGAAGTAGGAAGATAGGGTAGGGCCGAGGAGGCGCAGTATATTGCTTTCAGGGAGACTCGTTTGGTTCATGCTTATGGGAGGCAAGGGAGGTTGCCTTTAATGGATGACAGATAGCAGTTTCGTTTTAGAAGCATTGAAATTTACAAGCCACTTCTTATCCCAGTCCACCACTGAGTGTAGGTCTTTCTCAAGATCAGCAGCGAGGTTATGTTTGTCTGCTTTGCCGTATTTCTTACTGATGCGAGAGTAAATTGTGGGATCATCTGCGTAGATGCCTACTTGGGAATTGATAACGTCTGAAAGATCATTTATGAAAATCAGGAAGAATGTCGGGACTGGGATAGACCCTTGGAGAAGTCCAGCGTTCATGCAGTAGGATGTGGATGTATTTCTATTCAAGACGACATTCATTATGCGGTTAGATAGGAAAGACTGAATAAGATCAAGCAAGCGTCCTGTAGCTTGCGTAGAAGGCTGGCGTGCCAAATCCTATCAAAAACCTTGGAGATGTCCAGGATAACAGCACGAGCCTCGCCGGACTTTACAAGAGCCTGGTATATGTACTCTGATGGTCATTAGCATATCGGCTGTGGACCTAGCAAAGCGGAAGTCGTGCTGCCAGTCTGAGAACAGTTTATGGGCAGTAAGATGTTGAACTATTTCTGCATTGATAATAGCCCCGAAAACTGCTCCGAAAATTGGTAGAAGGCTGATAGGGCGATAGTTGCTTTTCTACAAATATTTTCATGGCAATTATTCTCATAAGATTTCATCCTTCTTACCTCGACCACATGAAATTGAGTGTATTACTAGATTGGCAACTAGGTCTCATCGTTTTAGTGTTGAACTAGCTGGATATAACCTTAACAGTTTCTTTTCTCGCCCTTTTAGTCTAATAAATTTTGTTCATATTTTTTGTTTTCCTACCACTTGCGATCTTTTCCTTTTTAAATAAACACAATCTAACTGTTAAGAACAGAGTGTTGGGGGAGATTATGTCTGTGTTATGAGGATTCTGATTTTTTGCACATTTATAAATCTACCATTAGTCAACATATATCTGTGACATTTCAGAACTGGTGCTCATGGTACGTCATGAGATTCTCAACAATATCCAAAGAAGGATCCATAATATAAACGTAATTCACAGATTAGGCTTTTAACTTTGATAATGATCATCCATTATGTTGGTCTACCATTCATTGTTTGTCATGTTTTCTTACTTTCCTTTAATACGTCCTTTATCTTGTGCAGAACCAACCACACTTTTTAGAAAAGCTGTATACAGAGAGTTGGTGCACTGTATGCCACAAGGTCTGCAAATGAAACTACCCAGGTTTTGATTTCAGAGTTGTCCTCTACTGTAAACTGTAAACAATCTGTACAATCCAATCCGTCCTCTTATCTAAGAAGAGATAGATCCATATTTTTCCCAAGACCGTTTTCTTTTTAGACCGTAAGTGAATGTAATGAACTTGATTGGAATTCGAACTCGACTCCCCAATTCTTCAATTCAAACTCCTATCCATTACTTCCTTCTCTCGCCCCCCTCTCTCTAGCTATCTTAGTCTGTTTATATCTGCCCAACCCACTATGTAAGTTTAACTTCTCTCAGTTCTCTCTCAAGTCTTGCATGCCTTAAAGACCTCAGCAATGACCTGACGTTCAAATCAAATCAAATTATTGATATTTGCCAACGGCCGGCGGCAATGACAGCGACCTGAAACAGCACTGCACATTTAAGAGTATAATTTGAATATCACCCTGACTACCGAAGGCAAGTGTTAGCATCAAAAGTTATCGCTCCAGATTCGTCGATTGTTAGCAAACTATATTTTCAGGCTTCGACGTTCGATTTACGTCATCGGTTAGCTAAATGACTAACAAATCACAGACCGCATAGCCACATGATAATTTACAGCCACCTACAATACTAATTATTTATCAAATAGGTGCACTTCGTTCTCGTGAAACTAAGCATTTCTAAAATTGTATACTTTGAATGGTCCAAAAATATTTTTTCTAATATTTTATTGAGAAAATGAGCAAGAGATTTAAAGCAACCAAAATTTGTAAATTAGATTTCGCAATTAATTTTAACTTTGAGTTCTATTTGGAGTTTGTCGCCGTTGGAATTTACCTTACAAAATTCTGGATGATTTTAAATATTCACTGTTGTATAATTTGGGTCTGAAGAGCGGCTTGGCCGCGAAATATGTATTACCCATAGATTTGTAAAATATCCAACCTTTTTTCTTCAATAGATATATATACATATATGTGTTACCATCAGTCAGACGGATGATTTTCCATACTGAATTAAACTGACCGGTTTCATGTTTTTAGGGAACAACCAAAATGTTGATGTATATATATATATATATCATATAACATTAAGCAAATATATATATAACAAATAACATACATCGTCCGTCTCGCTGATGGTAACACATATATGTATATATATATATCTATTGAAGAAAAAAAGGTTGGATATTTTACAAATCCATAAGTAATAAATATTTCGCGGTCAAGCCGCTCTTCAGACCCAAATCATACAACAATGAATGTTTAAAATCATCCAGAATTTTGTAAGGTAAATTCCAACGGAGACAAACTCCAAATAGAACTCAAAGTTAAAATTAATTGCGAAATCTAATTTACAAATTATTTCTGTTATATATATATATATATATAGTATATTGAGGTAGCGGATAATTGTCTAAACATATATTTGTTAAATATAACAGAATATGGATGTCTACCATGCTTAATCATGAGCCATTTTGAACATTGTATTTTGGTTGTAATTTCTGGTGGAAATAAAATCAAAAATTGTCCAAAATATGGGTATTTTTTATTACGCTGTTTCTAAGCTTTCGGCTCACATGGGCCATCTTCAAAGTGGTTTCAGGAGCGTTAACATAATGACATCCACTATCAAAGATGATATGTTTTGTGTTGATATAAAATATTGCTATGCGACGATAACAGTCACTGAATAGCAGATGCAGGTTGTAATTAGTAATTCGGTTCTATGACGTCATAAATATAATGTTCGGATATTTTCCAAACAAGATTTCTCGAACATTTAAGCCAGTGGATATTTAAAATGTACTGTTCAATTATAGAAAAAAACGACTATCTGCTGAAATACAAGTATCAATTAAAAAGAAGTGTTCAAACAAATATATATATATATATATATATATATATATAGTTGCGAGCATAAAGATTAGAACGATGTTAAGAAAATGTCTAAATGCAAAATAACTTCTTATTTTAACGCTTCATAGAACATTTTATCAAAGAAAAAAAAGATATAAACGTAAATTATATAATTCCAAAATATAAAGTTCATTAAAGTTATTTTGATAATGTTATGAGCATAATTCTATAGCATTCAAAAATATAGTTGATGCCAAACACCATCACACTTCCTCGTCCAAATTAGTGCACTGAGGCAAATATCGTTCCTTAGGATTGCGTCGAACGAACCTTCTCCCGTCAAAACCGAACTTTTCAGAACGATTAAATAAATCCAGAAAATTTATATGATTATTTTGCATTATTGAAAATCATTTCAGGGTAAGAATATAAAATAGGGTAATTTACTAAATGAAACTGGCTCTTGCATTGTAAACATGGCGATTAAATCTAACATCATTAATACTTATACTCAACTGATAGTCAAGTTACGTAATGAAGATAAACTCACGATTGGGAATATTTCAAATTGTGTGGGGAAATCTAAAAGTGTTATTTATAGTATTCTAAAAAAAACTCGAGGAAACTGGGTCAGGTGAAGCTAAGAAACCACCTGGCAGGCCTAGGAAAACTACTGTAAGGGAAGACAGATAGATTGGTAATGAATCAAAAATAAGCTAACGCTAACCTTTGCATTAAAATATCAAGGCACACTATTTCCCGAAGACTTAATGAAATAAATCTGTACAGACGAGTAGCATCTACGAAGCCTTACACTTCTAAAAAAAAAAAAATTAAATGAGCCGATTGAAATTTGACACTGAACCCGTCATATGGACAGAAGAACAATGAGATTGTGTTCATTTCAGCGATGAGACAAAGTTTGGTTGTGACGAGAGAAGGTTCGTTCGACGCAATCTTAAGGAACGATATTTGCCTCAGTGCACTAAAAGTAGCGTTCAATTTGGAGGAGGAAGTGTGATGGTGTTTGGCATAATTTCAGCTGATGGTATATGATGATGATATATATATATTAGAACATTGAATGAGTTCTTAATGTTTTACAACAGATGGCTTTTCCCAGAACTTGGTACATGACGTGTAGTTTTCAGATTGTAACACATCTATAAGGAAGTACTATAAGCAAGTTTGAAATTCAGTGTATGTCATTTTGCCAAAATATAAACACGTTTGTTTTTCATTGAGTTAAACATGTCAGATTTCGTGCGAAAGAAAGTGTTTTTGCAAGAGATTTTACTGCACTACATTATTCAAAAGAAATCTGCAGCTGAAGCACACAGAATTCTTTTTGAGATTTACGGCGACCATGCTCAGCCGGAAACAACATGCAGCGATTGGTATAGACGCTTCAAAAATAATGATTTTGATGTTGAAGATAAAGAACGCTCTGGGCCACCGAAAATGTTTGAAGACGAAGAATTGGAGACATTACTTCATGAAGAATCATGTCTGGCACAAGCTGAACTTGCAGCATCATCAGGAGTCGATCACACAACTGTTTCAAAACGTTTGAAAGAATTAGGAATGATTCAAAAGCATGAACATTTGGGTGTCGCACGAGTTGAAGCCGAAATACATTGAACGACGTCATACCTATTGTAAACAGCTGTTGCAACAGCATAAAAGTGACCTGTGATGGAAAGTAATTACACAACGATAACCCTAAACGTGAAAGATCGTGGAGTAAGCCCGGCCATATATCACGGCAAAGATGAATATCCATGGTTCGAAGCTTCAGCTCTGCATTCGGTAAAATCAGCTGGGTGTAGGTTATAATGAGCTGCTCAAAGTTACCGAAAACATCATGGGATATCTCTATCGACTAAAATGATGCTTTTGAGTCGAGCATTGAAGGAAGTAAAGAAGGACGAAGCGACACAACAAACGTTGAGACGGATTTTACAGAACTGGTGAAACGCTTTACTGGGAAGCAAAATATTGCCTCGTTTTATTATCACTTGTTTCGAACGACGGGCTGGCTGATCAGCTCCTTTTATTCTTATAAAGATACCAAGAATGCGTCGACGAGTGGTTAGGCTTAAAAGACGTATCGTTTTTCCGACGTGGAATTCAAATGCTACCAGAAAGATAGGAAAAAGTAGTGGCTAGCAATGGACAATAATTTCAGTGACATGTTACTTATTAATATTTTGAAAAAATAAAAGAAGTCTTTATATATATATATATATATATATATATATATACTAGCGGTATAGCCCGGCGTTGCTTGGGTGCAATGAAAGCTTTAAAACTAATCCATGGTCCTGGAGCTCAGACTCTTTGGACGTTGGCACGAAAGACTAAAAAGCAATAGTTGTTTCCAGTTAAAGCGAAACCGTAGACTGAAAGAAAAATGAATGGATGTAAGTCAAATTTTCATTTCGTGGCATCGATATCAAATAAGTTTTTTTCGTCGTAAACTGAATTTTGAAGGCTAAATAAGTCCTCTGAGTAAATGGTATCATGGCTGAGACTAAGAACTACAATTATACCTACTTAGAGCCAAACCCGAAGCAAAAATACAGACAGCTAAACAGGCACACACACAAACATCTCGCCTTATATATATATATATATATATATATATATATATATATATATATATTAATTCCACATTCAAGCCCGTTTCGCGTCTTGTATATAAGCAGTGTATACAGGCGCCAGTCACCGAGAGAACTCATTTCTGAAGAGTCACGCATATATATATATTTATATATATATATATATATATTACCGATTTTCTGTACTATTATATGAACTGCAACCTTGAAACTTCTGAATATCGTTTCTTTGTCTTTGTCTATGAGTGTATCAAATTTGATTAAAATCGGACCACTCTTTCTATAACCCGATTTTTTCGATTATCGATTTTTGATATTTATCGGGGGTACCTCGAAACAAAACCTAGCTAAAAACACTCGCAGACGCTTATAGTACAACTGTGTCAAGAAAATCGGTTCAGCCGTTTCGGACCTATAGTTAACGGAGACACACACACACACACACACACACACAAAGTTCCATTTATAAATAAGTTTAGATAGATAGAGAAACAAATCTGTCTACGGATGACTATTCTACGTTCTCACTGAGCGTAGCATAGTCATCTGTGATTGAGCACTCTAGAAGAATGGTAAACTTTGAAAAAACAGTAGCTACTCTAGCATCTACGCATCATTCATTCAGTAATGAATTAGAAGACCCGCAGTTACTGGCGTATGTTTACATGATATATCACACGCTAAAAGTCTACCTTCTTCTACCGAGCACCCATGGGCTCAGAGATGGAATCGCCGACTGATGTCAATTCGGTCGGGTTTCAATCCTGGCTAAAAGCAATCGAATGTCTAAACCTACTGATGAACTGTCATACAGCAAAACAGATCTATCTGCGGATGACTAATATATATATATATATATATATATATATTGTCTTCCGCAGACAGATCTGTTTCTCAGTATTACATCTCATCAGTACGGTTAGACTTCGATTGCTTTTTAACCCAGGATTGAAAGCCGACCGAATTGGCGTCAGTCGGCGATTCTACCTCTGGGCTATGCGCACTCGGTGGAAGAAGGCAGACCTTTTAGCGCGTATATTATCATTATACTCGCCCATATATATATATATATATAGTGTAACGAGGCAGCAGATAATTTTCTAAATATATACTGTTAAATATAACAGAAAGTGAATGTCTATTATGTTTAATCATGAGCCGTTTTAAACATCGTATTTTGACTTTAATTTCTGATGTAAAATAAAAACAAGTTGTCCAACATTATGCTGGTTCTAAGCTTTCGGTTCACATGACCCATTTTCAGAGAGGTTACAGAGACGCTAGCATAAAGGCATCTACCATCAAAGATGATTTTATCCTGTATTGACATAAAACATTGCTAAGCAACGATAACAGTCACCGAATAGCAGACACTGTTCGTAAAATTGTTATGCGGCTCCATGGCGTCACACCGCATGAGAGACCGAAACGTTAACAGAACCATATGTCTAAATGCAATGTAATGTGTTGTGACCAGATTTAAATGTGATTTTATTAAGTATGGGTTGTTTTGTTTTAATGTAGATGGCCTCCAATACCTGAAGGTTATATTTACTGTATCTATGAGTGTGTATTATTGTGTTATTGACTAAAATCTGTCTAATATTACCTACATGGCTATGTTTTTCTAAGAAATGTTGTTTAATTAAACTCTGATCAGAAAGGTGACAGGTAAGTCTCCAGGAGAGTATGGTTGTATATAAATATATATATATATATATATATATATATATATATATATATATATATATATATATATATATTAGAAATGTGAACCGACGTAGTTTCACTTACGTCGTTTTAATAAAACTAATTAACAAATAGACAATCGATAATTACATTGACAGTCAGTCAGTTAATTGCGATATTTCTATTGATAGTCATTAATCGTACGCAATACGATCATGGGTGGATCATGTCTCTTTTGAAATTTGATCGACTAGGCAGAAGATCTTCATTCAGTAGTTTGCCAATTTTCTGCAGTAGACTGCTTACCAACCAAAGCTACACAACAGAATCTGTTCTGCTATTTAACCCATAGCTGGAAGGACAAGTGATGAATAAATATTTCCCTAGGGTATTTGTGCGTAAGTGAATGAAACGAATTGGATTGGAATTCATATTCGGAGCTGATATTACATATTTATTGACACTGTTTTAATTACCTGTCGTGGACCCGGTTAAGTGTCCAGCAAGAAACCATACAACAACCAAAATAAGAAATAACGATATATATGTTAAACATAACAAAATACAAATACTTGGAATTCTGTTAGTAGAACGATAATTACGGGTTAAGAAGTAATACTAGAACTGGGACTCGCAATGGTCGTACGGTAGCATTCTTGGCTATCTCTGCATATCGCCATTCTGCTCCCTGCTGATCTGCTTATTTTGTGAGGGGAAATATATGTAGTTGTAGGAAGAGTGAAATCCGTTGAATGAATGATGCCACCTTGACACTATTTTCACTCCATCTTTTAAAAAGAGACAATTAGAATTTTAATAAAACTCTGATATATGAAAACCAATTTGTACCTTTTCTTTGCTCTTAGAGATCTTATAACATAACTATTATTTACAATTTACTAATTTTATTGTTCATTCAGATGCATAATTCATAGCATTCTAAAAATAAAACGCGAACCCTACAGATATGAAAGCAGATATTAAAATACCTTCTTTATAATTTATAAATTTTTCACTCATATGTTTTTAAAATTATCAGTGAAACATTTAAATTTAAATAAACCGATAACCGCAAGTAACTGTAATTATGAGTCGTGGTGCAGTGGATATCAACTCGGAACGACAGATCGAGGAGCCGAGTTCGAATTCTATTTAAATTCCTTGCATTCACTTACGCACAAATACCCTTGGGTAAGGTATTAATCCGTCTCTTCCTTCTAGTTATGGGTTAAATAATAAAACAGACTGGGTTCTGTAGTCTTGGTCGGCAACCAGTCTACCACAAAAAGCAATGGCAACTTACTACAGGATAAACCTCCTCCCAGTCAGTCATGTCTCTTTCAAGACATGATCGACCAAAGCGTGTATTACGTATGGAACTTAACGGATCTAACTGAATATAAATTGGAATCATCTTCTACTGGGCATAAAGTGGGGGGGGGGGGTAAGTTTTATATTGTTATGAAGTAATAAACTGATCCCCCAATAATCACTACTTAATAATATAATACATCTTTTCCCCACTCTAGCTATGAGTCAAATAACAGGACAGATTGGGTTCTGTAACCTTGGCTGGCAAACAGTCTACCACAGAAAGAAACGGCAACCTAATGACTGACTGGGTAAACCCAACCAGTCATGTCTCTTTCTTTTTCGCCCAAAGCATGTATCACGTATGGCACTTAATTGACTGAACTGTAATAATAAATATTTAAAAAAAAAGCATTTTACGTATATTTATTTTATGCTGCAATTCATTGATATTTTTCAAAATTTTTTTTTTTCATAGTTATTATAAAAATAGTGAATAAAAAAACTGTTGCCACTTGGTCCCCAGTGTAAAATCATCTGTTGCTCTTTTGTATGAATAATAAAGCTGTTCAACCATAATAGGAAACTGAAAATTGGGAGGGAACGCGAAACAAAAAGAAATGTAACGAAAAATACGAACAATAATGTCCTGAAGACGATAAGAGGCTGACAAGAGACTGAAACAGGTGCTGGGACACTGAGTCCGCCTAAAAACAACTGCAGCAGCAAAACAAACAAAATTCGGAGATGTTGTTGGATAATAAATAATATTAATATAAAAAAAAACAAAAACTGGGAGGATGTCAAACGAAGAAAAAATAGTTGATTAATGTGCTATCGACTATCATTAATCTTCTATGAGGAAGAGTGTAATCTTTCTTTTCTTATAACATGAACTGCACAAAAATATTCATACATCGCAAACTTGTGGTTACGATAACATCGACAACAATGATATCGAGGAGGACAGTGATAATGACGAGACAATCATGGTCTATCTGATAATACAAGTAAAATTGAAAAGAAAGGTGTATACTACTACTACTACTACTACTACTACTACTACTACTACTAATAATAATAATAATAATAATAATGACAATTTAAAACAAGAATAGTACGAGTGATAGTCAATCAATTAAGTGCCATACGTGATAAACGCTTTGGGCGATCATGTCTCGAAAGAAACATGATTGACTGGGTAGAATATTATCACACAATAGGTTGCCATTGCTTTCTGTGGTAGAGTGGTTGCAAGCCAAGGCTATAGAACACAATCTGTCCGATTATTTGACTCATAGCTAGAGGGTGAAGAGATGTATTATATTATTAAGTAGTAATTAGTGGAGGATCAGTCTATTACTTCATAACAATACAAAACTTACCCCCCCTCCCATTTTGTGCCCAGTAGAAGCCTTAAACATGTTTTCAACCATTATATTCAGTTAGTCCGTTAAGTGCCATACGTGATACACGCTTTGGGCGGTAGACTGGTTCCCGACCAGGGCTATAGAACCCAATCTGTCCTATTATTTATCCTATAACTGGTGGGAAGAGACGGATGAATTAATACCTTTCCATGCACAAGTGAATGCAAGAAATACAACTGGAAGTCGAACTCGGCTCCCCGATTTGTCGTTTCCAGTCAATATCCACTGCACCACAATGCACATTCGGTAGTGATAGTAGACGCACTTGAAATTTTTTTAAAATTTTTTTTTTTATAAGCGTTTCACCCCGAGCAAGGCATGTCACTGCCACTACTGTGCAGGGGGCTACGTAAAGTGGAGAAAGGCTGGTTAAATATAGGAAATAACAGAGGGTGGGTGATAGGTGGGTGAGGATACCGAGAATGAGGGTTGGGTAGATGAGAGTGTTGTGAGAATAGTTGGGAGTTAGTGTGATAGGAGGTGTCTATTGACCCTACATTTAAACACCTGGAGATTGTAACTGTCGGGAAAGCAGAGTTGTGGAAGGGAGTTCCACAGGCGGGAAGCGCGAGAAAAGAAGCTGTTGGAGTAGAATTTACGGTTACATCTTATTTGTTTAACTGTAAGAAGGTGGGACCTAGTTGCTAATCTAGTATCTCGTGTAAATTCGTGCTTGGGCGGCACCAGTGATCTAAGCTCATCGGAGCAGAAGCCATGAAAGTACTTGTAGAAGAGGCACAGGGAAGCTACATCACGACGGTGTGAGAGCGGCTGCAGCCGGTCTGCCAAGTCAGTATCAACCACGTTACAGATCCTCCTTTGTATTTTGTCAAGAAGCCCAAGGAGAGCAGCAGGGGCACCCGACCAGATATGGCAGCAATATTCAATACACGGGCGGATGGTAGATTTGTATATGTGCAGAATAGTTTCAGGTGGGAAAAATTTCCGGGCCCTATGACAAAAAACCCCAAAAACATTGAAGGAATCTTTGGAAACCCCAGCTTGAGAGATATGTCAAAAAAGTCTTGATAAATACAACGCACACACTAAGAAGAACTTTGTCCATGTAATACAAAGTACATCCTATATGTTTGACTTTTTAAAGTTATAATATAACGTAATACTATTGATATATGGACGAAAGAAATGAAATAAAATGTAGCCATGACGACACACTACTACTTGCCTGAGGTCTTCTTGCAGACTTGGTAGGTAGGGTGACCTGACCATTACAAAAATCGACTTCTTCTTCTTCTTCTTCTTCTTCTTCTTCTTCTTCTTCTATGTGCCCTGTCCCTTCAGGACGTAGGCGATCATGGATCTCCACGTCTCCCTATCCCCTGTGGCTCTTAGTATGTTTGCTCCTGTTGCTCCTGACAACCCCCGTTCCGTCATCCACCTGATCAGACCCTGCAAATATGTTATCCGCTGCCTTCCTCTGTCTCTCCTTCCTTCTATCTGTCCAGTCAGTATCAGGTTCTCCAGGCTCTCTTTCCTCATTGCATGTCCCAGGAACTTCAGTTGTCTCTTTCTGATGCTCAGCATCAATTTCCTTTTTGTTGCCATTCTTTCTAGCACTTCGTCGTTGCTTGTATGCTCAGTCCACGATATCCGTAGCATCCTTCTGTAGAACCACATTTCGGCCGCTTCCAGTTTTGTCCTCATTTTTTGATGATATTGTCCAGCATTCATAGCCGTATTGAAGAACTGACATCACGTAGCAGTCTAGCACTCTTTTCTTCGTTTAGGAAAATCTCAATAGAAACGAAGAAGAAAATCGACTTACGATGAAAATAACAATAATAATAATTATACTTATACACGATTCAATAAAAGAAAAAGACAAGAAAAGACACAATGTTTAAGAATATTTCGATAATCAGACAGTTAATTGCCATACATGAACATATCTCGAAATAGACATCACTTACTGGGCAGAATATTATCCCGCAATAGGTTGCCATTACTTTCTGCGGTAGACTAGTTGCCAGCCAAGGCTATAGAACACAATCCGTCCTGTTATTTGACTCATGGCTAGAGGGGGAAGAGATATATTATATTATTAAGTAGTAATGAGTGGGGAATCAGTTTATTACTTCACTTTATGTCCAGTAGGTCTTACTCATGTTTTCAACTATTATATTCAGTCTGTCAGTTAAGTGCCATGCGTGATGCACGGTTGGATGATCATGTCTCAAAAGATACATGACTGACTGAGCAGAAGATTTTCCGCAGTAGGTTGTCATTGATTTCTGCTGTAGACAGGTTGCCAGCCAAGGCTATAGAACCCAATCTGCCCTATTATTTAACCCATAACTTGAGGGAAGAGGCGGATGAATACCTTTCCATGCGCAAGTGAATGCAAGGAATACAACTGGAATTCGAACTCGGCTCCTCGATTTTACGTTCTGAGTCGATATCCAGTGCACCACAAGGCACATTCTATATGTTTGACTTTTTAAAGTTATAATTGCAAAATTGTATAACATGACAGGGTGCAGCAAAATACCACCACCTATATCTCCTCGAAATTCCTCCCACATAATGGTGAGACGTTAGCTCCATAAATACACAATTGCCACTTATTTCTTACAATTATTGTCGTAGACCCGATTAAGAGTCCAGCAAGAAATAATACACACACACACACACACACACACACACACACACACACACACACACACACACATATATATATATATCAAGGCAGCAAATAATTTTCCTAGAATTTTGTTAAATTTAACAGACTGTCATGGACCCGGTTAATAAGTCCAGCAAGAAATAATACAACAACAACCAAAATAGGTACTAACGATGTAAATATTAAACACAGCAAAATACAAATTCTTGGAACTCTGTTTGTAGAACTATAAATAATGGTTAGGTAGTAATACTAGAACTGGGACTCGCAATAATAGTACGGTAGCAATGTTGGTTATCTCTGTCCATCGCTCTTCTGCTGATCTGTTCTTCTGCTTCCAGTTCTTGTGAGGGGAAGTATATGTAGTAGATGGAAGAGTTCAATCCGTTGAAAGGGTGATGCCACCATGACAATTATATTGGAGGTATTTCGAGGTGGTATGTTGTCTGTAGCACCCTGAATGAAAAATGTAAGCTGTATGCTGATCTGTTGATCTCTCACTGATCTCTGCTTATCGGCTCTCCTCTTGTGAGGGGAAGTATATGTAGTTGCAGGAAGAGTTCAATCCGTTGAAAGGGTGATGCCACCATGACAATTATATTGGAGGTATTTCGATGTGGTATGTTGTCTGTAGCACCCTGAATGAAAAATGTAAACAAAAAGACAACACAAGAAAAGGTACCATTTTTAACAATATTTCAACATTATGTCCGTCTACTCCAAGCCATGTTTAAAAATTGCATACAATTACAGGGTGCGACATAAGCACGCCCGATATATAGCTCCCATAAATACCTCCCCCATAACGGTAAGATATTCGTGGCCACGGTGTCTTTTAGTTAATCTCTTTCCATTATGTGGAACGCATTTAAGGGAAGTATTTTGTCGCACCATGTATAAAAAATATAAAATAAAACAAAACTTTATACAAAGACTTGTATTTTTTTAAATAAAATGTCGAAATATTGTTAAACATTGGTTAACACTGTGCCCTTTTTTTTATCGCACTCATCTCTAAGTATGTTTTACAAGATTTTAAAGGATTTACATGAATCATTTCTCTTGGCATGAACATCATCCAGACCCGGTTACAAAGATAGGACTTGTAACAATTTTACGGAACAATACAATATACAAAAATGTGCGTTGTGGTGCAGTGGAAGTGGTCCCGGAACGACAAATCGTGGTACCGAGTTCGATTCACTTACGCACAAATACCTTTGAGAAAGGTATTAATCAGTCTGTTCCCTCAAGTTATGGGTTAAATAATAGGACAGATTAGGTTCTGTAGCCTTGGCTGGCAACCAGTCTACTGCAAAAAGCAATGGCACCCTACTGCAAGATAATCTTCTGCCCAATCAGTCATGCCTCTTTAGGAACATGATCGCCCAAAGCGTGTATCACGTATTGATCATAACTGACTGAAAATTGCACACAGTGCAATATATTACCTTAAACGGCAAAGGTAATTGACAGGTACATTCGGCCGTAGGTAAGATCAACAAAAGTGAAAACCATCTTGAAAGTCAATATCCCGGCAAGGATGTAATTGATAGGTACATCTAGCCGCAGGTAAGGTCAACAAAAGTGACAACGGGCTTCAAAGGCGATAGGCCGGCAAGGATGTAGTTGACAGATATATCCGGATATATATGATGTCAACAAAGTGTAACGAAAAGAACAAGCATCGCGTAACAGTTTTAAGATGATATGAAAGTCTTGAATTTTGGCTGAAGATAGAGACTGGCTAACGACACTCAACTGCTCCTTCGTATGTGCGATCTCTCTCCGGCTGCCCTCCTTCTCCACACAAGCGTCATCAAAGAAGAATAAAACTATATTTTTATATATTTTTTTTATAATTGTGTGGCCCCAAACAAGGCATTTTACTGCCACTGTTGAGCGTGGGGTTACATAGGAGGAAAGTTATGATAAAGAGTGACAGGGTATAGTGGGTGTCAGGAAGTGGGTAACAGAAGGATGAGAATATTGATGAGAGTGGAGTGGACGGAGAAGGGGGCATGAGAGAAGGATCACTATGACCATAAAGTGAGGGATCAGTTTATATATTGATTGTAATGTAGAATTGATCCCCCACTTTATATCCATATAATAGCATGGTTTTTTTTTTTATAATCTTTACTGCCACTGTTTTGCAGAGGGTTACATAGGAGGAAAGTTATGAGAAAGAATGACAGGTTATAGGGGCTGTCAGGAAGTGGGTAAGAGAAGGATGAGAATACTGATGAGAGAGGAGTGGACGGAGAAAGGAGCATGAGAGGGATGCAAGCTAGTGAGGAGATTACTTTATATTTTAATTCTTAAAGATTGTAGTTGTCGGGAAAGCAAGTAAGCTGAAGAGAATTCCACAGGCGAGAAGTGCAAGAAAAGAAGCTGCTGGAGTAGAATTCGCTTTTAAAATTTATTGGTTTCACAGTAAAAGGGTGGGACCTTGTTGCTAATCTTGTGGCTGGAGTAAATTCATATATAGAGGGTACCAGTGAGCTAAGTTCATCTGAGCAGAAGTCGTGAAAGTATTTCTAGAAGAGACACAGGGAAGCCACATTGCGCCGGTGAGAAAGTGACTCTATCCGAGCTGCCAGGACGGCATCGATCACATTACAGATTCTCCGTTGGATTTGGTCAAGAACACCTAGGTGGATAGCAGAAGCACCCGACCAGATATGACAGCAATATTCAATGCACGGGTAGATGGTAGATTTATATATTTGCAGGATTGTTCCAGACGGGAAAACCTCCTGGCCCTGCACAGAAAATCGAACTTCTTAGCAACAGATTTAGTTGTGTATTCTATAATGTTATTCCACTTGAGGTCTGTTGTGAGAGTTAACCCATGCTAATGGAGGGGTAGGAGCGGTTATCTGTAGTGGTTAATAGATAGCAGCTTCGTTTTGAAAGTATTAAAATTCACGCGCCACTTCTTACTCCACTCTAATACGGATTGGAGGTCCTTTTCAAGCTTGGCAGCGTGGTTTGCTTTGTCAACCTCGGCAGATTTTTGACAGAGGCGAGGGTAAACCGTAGAATCGTCAGCGTATATGCCTACTTTGGATCTTATTACATTGGGAAGGTCGTTAATGTGGATTAGGAAAAGCGAGGGACCTCGAATAGAGTCTTGAGGTGGCATGTCCGTTCAATACTACCTCCATCGTGCGATTTGAAAGGAATGACTGGATTAGATATAGCAGCAATATTCAATGCACGGGTGGATGGTAGATTTATATATGTGCAGGATTGTTTCAGACGGGAAAAACTTTCTGGCCCTGCACAGAGAACCGACCTTCTTAACAGCAGATTTAGCTATGGACTCTATATAGTCATTCCACTCGTGGTCTGTTGTGAGAGTTAACCCAAGGAGGCGCAGTGTTTTACTTTCAGGTAGACTATACTGATCAATGCTAATGGGAGGTAGGAGGGATCATCTGTGATGATTAATTGATAGCAGCTTCGTTTTAGAAGTATTCAAATTCACGAGCCTTTTCTTACCCCTGTCCACCATGGATTAGAGGTCCTTTTCAAGCTCAGCAGCGAGGTTTGCTTTGTCGGCCTTGGTAGACTTTTGATCAAGGTATCGTCTGCGTATATGCCTATTTGGGATCTTACTTCATTGGGGAGATCGTTAATGTAGATAAGGAATAGCATGGGACCTAGAATAGAGCCTTGAGGGACACCTGAATTCGTTTGATAGTGTTGGGAGGCATGTCCGTTCAATACTACCTTTATAGCCCAATCTGAGAGGAACGACGAGATTAAATCAAACAATTGTCCAGTTATACAGTAGCTCAGCAGCTTGCATAGAAGGCCAGCGTGCCAGTGTCAAACGCTTTGAAGATGTCTAGGGCAACAGTTCGGGCTTCGCTGTTCTTGCCGAAAGTCTGGTGAAGATACTCAGTGACGATCGTGAGCATATCAGCGTTAGACCTGTTGAACCGGAAACCATACTGTTTTTCAGAGAAGAGTCTGTGGGCCGTGAGATGTTGTACCACCTGAGCATTGATGATGGCTTCGAACACTTTGCTAAAATTGGTAGGAGGCTGATAGAGCGATAATTAGCGGGATAAGAGGGTTCTCCGGTGTTTTTACACATAGGAAACACAGAGGAGGATTTCCAGCAGGCAGGAAAGCAAGAAGCAGAGAAGCAGTGGTTATAGAGTTTACAGAAAACAGGAGAGCTCAGGAGCACATTTCTTTAAGACAATGATTGGTATTCTGTCATCAACCCTCGCTTTAGGGGGGTCAAGCCTTGAAAACATTTGGAGACCACCGAGGGAGTAATGTGTATGACAGTCAGTTGGGCCTCGGTTCGGGGTGGGAATCAGGTACAGATATTTAAGACGAGTCAAGTGTAGAGTAGGTTGAGAATCTGCAAGCGAAGCACTCAGCCTTGTCTGTTGAAGAGGTGAGGATCTCAAATTCGTTGGTGAGAGGGGAGGTTTAAGGCTTGCTGCTGTTCAGCACACTTTAAAGAGCTTCCAGTAAGAGCAGCGCATAGCATCTTGTAAGTTAGGCTCTAAAAAGAGCCTAACTTACAAGATGCTATGCGCTACTTCAACCTGGCTCCAAACATCAGCTTAGCTCCTTTAAGTATCTTCTTGTACTCATTGCGATGCTAAAAGGTACCTGTTATGGTCCGACGCGTGACTCCGGTAAAAGAAGAAGTGATTTCGGTGGGCGATGGCAGCTGAGCAGGTAGGGGAGAACCAGGGGATTGAGAGGGATTTATGTCTCAAATTCCTGGCAGGGATAAAAGCATTGATGCCAGTCTTAACCCAAGAAGAGACCTCAGCCGCACAGTTTTCAACGGAAGGCTAAATACTTTGTTCCAAGAGACGTTACACAGGGAATCGCAGAACAAGTCCCAATCAGCACTTTGGTAGCAGTAAGATATTCTACTGGTCTAAGGTTCATCGGTGGAGTGGGAGTGGAAGGAGATGATAACAGAAACTATCGCATGGTCAGAGTTTCCGAGAGGGCAGAGTTGCTTGACATTGCAAGAGTCAGAGGTGGAGTTAAAGCTAGTAGTGATTCGTGTCTATTAGGGTTATTAGAGAAACGCGTGTGGAACTCAACCACCTGCGTAAGGGACTGAGTGATTTAAAAATTCATGGTGTAGACACCAGCAATATCTGTGACGGAGTTCTCCAACCACTTTGCGTGGTGGGCGTTAAAGTTGCCAAACACAAATATATGGGCAACTGGATGGGAGGAAATGGCCTTGATATTATTGGAGATGCTATCAAGAATGGAACAGTTGGGAGATGAGGGGGAGCAGTAGAGAAAGAAGAGAGAGCTAACTGAGCTCAGAAGGAAAAGACGAAAGCAGATATAAGAATGATGTGGGGATTCAAGACAGATCACCCTAGGTAGAGGAAGGCGTTCACTGACATCAGGCCCAGGCATGTGAACATTGAAATCCATCCTGAAGAAAGGAAGGTAACCAGGATAGAAGGATCGAAGTTAGTTTCGCAGTGGGCTAGGATGTCAGGAGAGTTTAATTGGAGAAGGATCGACATGTAATGTTTGGAACGTATGCCTCGTATGTTACTGAAGGAGGTGTTGATGAGTTTGGGTGTTTTTTGATTAGCTGGTTTAGTGAATTCATGTTTGTGAGTTTTCTTAGAAAAGAGGCCCACACTAACTCGCATCCATTCTCACAAGCTCTTTTTCCATCTACTCCGCCCACATCCTCGGTATCCTTATCCGTCTATTACCCTCTTCCTGATATTTCCTATACCTAACCCCACTTTCTCATCACTTTCCTCTATGTAACCCCCTGCGCAACCGTGGCAGTAGAATGACTTGCTTGGAGTGAGATCATTTTAAAAAATCAGTTACCAAAGTTCAATTAAAATAGAAAAATAGCAATTAAATCAGTTACCAAAGTTGAAGATGGTAACAAGAGAAAAACAAAGCGTACTCACAGAACTAAGGTTAAGCGAAACTTCAAGACAAACATGGCCGCTAAATTTCTCTCTTCTTAGCTACAATACGAGTGAGTAATCGGTGGCTACTTGACCGTGAAGTAGATGGTGGTGGGGAGAGGGGTAGAGGTCAATCAGCAGCTGAAGGCAGTATTTCAATATCTGGAAAAAGCCTTCCAAGCCAATAGAAAAGCAGTACCACTCAATGCCGTTTTAAAGAAATGATAAAAAAGTGCTGACTCATTTTTTTCACCGTGTACGCGTTTCTCCTTGTTTGTCCAGATTTATCGGCAGTATATACAAACAGAACAAGCAAAAGTTACCCAATGAATCAAAACGATGCAAAAACGGAGGCAAAATAAGCCCCTTCATAATCAATCCTCTACTCGTATTCTTGTTGCACAAGACCAATATTTGCAAAATGGAACTTTCCAAGCACACATACTGAAAAACTGTGTTGACCCGAAATTCAGATTTTGGGATAAATATCCATGAGTGAATAAAAACTTCACAATGCACACAGAGAGAACAATCAAAACTTATCGTCCAGATATGATGTCCAAAGACGACCAAAACCGAATGTGCTTTCTTATTGACATGTCTCTCCCTTGTAATGTATCTTTGAAGATCTTCAGAATCTATCAAAGGTTCTTGAAATGGAAATTTAAACACTGTGGTGCATGAAATTATCAATAATTCCAGTTGTAGTTGGAGCCGACGGATTGAATGGAAAATGTTCCGATAGACTCATTGAAGAATTTCTGGTAGCCCATGCCTTGAAGAAATACAAAAAAAATACTCATAATTACGGCTGGGACAGTACAAAGGGCGTTATCTTTGTGAAATGTTTATGCATTTTCTTTTTACTAAAATGATTAGTGATAAATAACAAAAAGCCATATCTGATCTTAAGTTTCTGGTTGGAACTCAGATGAAAATGTGTATAAAATAAGGAAAATTCATAATTATTATCTCCAGACGTGGCCCATGTGGTTCCGGATCTTAATTGATTGGAAATTTTAAATGATTGGTGAATTAAGTTAAACAAGAATAAACAACCCGTTCAGTGCTTGAGGTTAGCTTATTTGCGTCTCAATAACCAGTTCTTCATATCCCCAGGGGCTGATATACTGTGCATCTCTGTTCATGAGCAGAAAAATAGGATTGTGTCATGAAAACTGGTATCGAAAAGTATGTTTGAAAGATCTAGGAGAGTTGGTTGGGAATTTTTGCCCGATTCTGCATATTATCCTGACCTAATTCCCTCGGATTATAATCATTTATTTCGAGGATTACAAAACCATTCATATGGCCTTAGGTTAACATCACGAGAGAAGATTGAACATATTTCACATCAAAATCTAAAGAATTTTACAAACGAGGCATTTATAAGCTGATGGAATCAAGTTATAGAGTAAAGATTGTTATTTGTATGAATAAAGATTTTCAAAGACACAATTTTCATAATTCAAGATGAAATTTTAAATCGGCAAAACCTTTTGCACCGACCTGATATATTTCTCTGTCCATGTGTACCCTGTACATCTGCTTTGTAAATAACTCCTTCTCTTTTACAAACTCCGCTCAATCAATAGGGCTTCTCTAATCGTAAGATGTTGACGATTATATGATTAAAAGATGATTTTTGTGTCATCGACTGGAATTTTCCGTAAGAATTCTGTTAAATTATACGTCAATAAATACTTTTTAATAGCACTTTGATTCGACAGGTGACATGTAAGCCGTGTATTTATGAAATGGTAGTATGTCCGATGTAAGTAATTCATTTGTAACAAGAAACAATCTTTTACGGGGAATTGAAATAGGTACACTATTAGTCATTGCTAGTTTTGATGTAGTGGGGTTATTTAGTTAATAACGACGAAGTTAGTAGTCATCCATTATATACAAGACTCTCCTCTTAGAACTAAACAGAATATCTATGCATGTGATTTGATTATTTTGATAAAGACTTTTGTAGAACCAGCTACATATTTCGGACGATCGAATCACATACAGTTAGTGTACAATGTGCCTTGGAGTCTCTAAATAACCTTCCTCAGGTTTTGAATCCAGACTTGACATTCTCCTAAACTACTTGTCAACCAAGGCTAAAGATTGCTAAGGTGTGCGTAGCATTGATGAAAGTGGGATTTTCGTGGCTAGTTCAAATCATACCGTGGTCGATACGTTCGCTTTTACACACTTACCATTTGGAAAGGTAAAAATCTATCTCTCCACCACCGGGCAGCTAATATTTTAGAGTAGGTCAGACTTAGCTCTGTAGTTTTGGTTGGTAACCAGTCTAAGAGAAGAAAATTCTGAATCCGTAACATTTTTGGCCTATTCCTATCAACCTCTTCCCGTAAAACTTACTTCCTACAAAAACCACAGCAGTAATACATAGTATTATTGAAGCTGTGATTGTATAACCTCCCGGCGAGTCAACAACATCAGCATTTACAGAATAGATATATTAAAATCTCTACTGATCAGTTTATTCAGATTTGTTATTCCACTTAAAAATATAATCAAGTTCTTATTTCTCTTGACTTGAAAAATGTCATGGTGGCATCACCCATTCAACGGATTGAACTCTTCCATTTACTCCATATACTTCCCCCCACAAGAGAAGATCAGCAGATAAGCAGATCAACAAAAGGAGAGCGATAGACTGAGACAGAGTGAGATCGTTAAGACTGCTACCGTACTACCAATTCCCATTCTAGTATTACTTCCTAACCCGTATTTATCGGTTCTGCTTACAGAGATCCAAGTTGACTGAGCATGCAAGCAACGATGAGGTGTGTTGGAAAGAATGGCAACAAAAAGGAAATTAATACTGAGCATCAGGAAGAGACAACTGAAGTTCCTGGGACATGCAGTAAGGAAGAAGAGCTTAGAGAACCTGATATTGACTGGCCAGATAGAAGGAAAAAGAGACAGAGGAAGGCAGCGGATAACATATTTGCAGGGCGTGATGAGGTGGATGACGGAACGGGGTTTGCGAGGTGTAGCAGGAGCAAACATGCTAAGAGACACAAGGGATAGGGAGACGTGGAGAACCATGATCGCCTACGTCCTGAAGGGACAGGGCACATAGAAGAAGAAATTCCTATTTTGGTTGTTGTTATATTATTTCTTGCAGGACTCTTAACCGGGTCCACGACAAAAAAAATGTATTTATCCATAATATTATTACAGAGAGAATTTAGTACCATTTTTCTTTCTCTCTTCATACAATCAAACCATGCTACAAAAATTCCTACAATAATGTACAACGCAAATCTCTTTCTGTGATAATCTTGGAAATATATATATTCGAGCTCGAATTACAGTCGAGTTCATTACATTAATTTACGTGCTAATATATTTGGAAAAGGTATGAAACCAGCTCTTCTCACTCCCCCAAGCTAATGGTAAATATCAAGACAGACTGGGTCCTATAACTTTGGGTGGCGAACAGCCCAAGAGGAGGACAACTCAGAATTCAAAACCTGCAAGCGGTCGTTTGCGGACTTTGTACCATGCTGTACACCGGTTCTCGGTATTCGGCTCTTCTGAAAAGTGTGTGGTTCAGCATAAGCCGTTACCACTATAATGAAATGCTATGTGTGGCTGTTAGTTCAAAGAACTGAGCTGCTTGACCCTTTTATGGAAATGACAGCATTGTCCAGTAAATATAGACTAGCGGTCATAATTATTAGGCCACCCCAGTTTTTTTTTTAAAGAAATAAAGAATTTCACACTATTTTTAGTATTTATTACCAAGTAAATAATTCTAAATGAAAACTGAATGACTCTTTTGTTATTGATACTTTGCAAAATTTTACAAAACAAGTAAGCAAAGAGGAACTCGTCCGAATCACCCTAAATTTACTTAATTCTTTCATTTATGAAACTGCAATATAAATAATTATTAAATATTTCTAAAATCATTTGATGCACATGTTATTGTGCAGTATTAACAAGAGAACCATTCTATTTTCATTTACAATTATTCACTCGGCAATAAATATTAAAAATAGTATGAAATACATAATTTTTTAAAACACTGGTGTGGCCTAATTAATTATGGCTGGTAGTGTATATATTAATTATTTCATCCCATATCAGAGAAAATGCGAAAAAAAAAAAAGGTTGGGGGGGGACATTAGTAAATAGAAAGAAAAATAAAGGAACGGAAATTAAGAAAACAGAAAACAAATGATATTGAATTTACATTTTTGAAGATTAATGTTTACTGGAAAGCAAAAATCTGTAAAAGAGTTCCGTAAGTGAGAAGTGCGAGAGAAGAAACTATTAGCATAGAACTTACGGCTACATCTAGCCATTTCAACAGTGAAATGATGAGACCTTACCTCTCATCTATTAGAACGCTTAAAGTACGAAAAAACTCATTTGAACATTTCCCATGAAAATATTTATAGAAAGTACACTGGGAAGTTGCGTTATGGAGATGGAGAAAAGGTCAGGACACCAAACAAAAACCAATAATATTGCAGATTCGTTTTTGTATTTTATTAAAAATCTTTAAATACATAACACTAACACAATAGCATATTTGACATCGATATTCAGTGCAGGGATATATAACCAGAAACTGATGGAATTGTTATGGGATCTCCATTTGGACTTTTTTGTCATATTTCTAAATAGACTTTAACACAAAACTATCAACACAAAAGAGAAAAGAGATATATAGGCCCACTACGTCGATGATGGATTGGTTCTTTTAAAACTAAAGGAATCCTTTGAAAGTAATTTCATTCTTAGTTTCTGTTATGGAGTAGTTTTCGCACTGAAATTATAATCGTGCTATGTCGGTTGCTAATCAACTTAACGCACCCAAAATGTTAGGAACTTGCTAATCTTCCACTGTAAGCTGAATCCTTAGTGATCTATTGTGCCGACTAATATCAACTGCCTTAGTGTAACTATGTCCAAACTAGAACTAACTAATAGTTCTACTGAACTCCAATAGAACTCTAAAGAACTCTCTAGAACTTCTAAGAAATTCCTATGAACTTTCCAAGAACTTCTCGAGTTAACTTCCTGCTAACTCTTATTAATATAGGAGGGAGAGTCCATTATCTGAGGAAAAAGTGCGTTTCACCATAATAGTTTTCCATCTGAAATCAGCTTTAATAAAATTATATCTTTGGATGTTTTAATTGATTTCTTTGGTCATAACTTTACTTCTTCAATACACAAAAACAATTAATTATAAAATTTTGTTTTCTTAAATTTCAAAGTGGAAAAACTGATAACAGAAAGTTATCGTGCAAAACCGCATTAAACAGACTAAATTAATATTCTCTAAAACAATTTTTAAGGTGTTTCATCTCATAAACAAACATTTTGTTCAAGCGATTAATCATGTTAGTATACGAAAATTCTAGAATTAATCCACAATAAAAATACAGCTAGCATTTCTTTTCAGAATGTAATAGGTAACTATTGTGGAGTTCTCCTTTTTCCTAAAAATGGACTTGTCCAGAGTATACTTATACTACTGCTATAGACTAAGTAGTTGTTAGTAGCTTTGTGCTCCACTCATCGATAAGATTATTACGCAGTATCCGTCAGCTTCCGACGCGGACATACTCAATATACTACGGCATCACTTCCAGAGACTTGTACATATACTTTTTACTAAGCCGCATTTCTTGGCTACTAATCTTCATTCAAGTCTGTATCCTTACGTTAATACACTTATTTTCTATCTCAGGAACCAAATAAAACAAGTCTTCCGTTTATTTTTTGTCAAAGTTGGATCGAAAACACACAGTTCTACTACAATTCAAAAAATAAATAAAAATAAAAATTTAAATAAAAAATTATAAAACTTGGACAACCTTAACATGAAAAAAAAAAAGAAGCACTATGACTAAAATTTGTTTTCGTCTCGGCGAAATAGGTTTAAAATCTTTAAAACGTATTAGAAACTTAAAGCTAGATATTAACACTGGCCAACACGATGTTTGATGCCAAGAAACAATTCATGGTTTTTAGCTAATTTTAATGAGGCTAATTCCGAAAACCACATTAGAATTTCATTTTTAGCTACCGTTTTTGCTTTACTGAAATTGCTCATTTTTTTGGAAAAAATCAATTTACGATCTTGGCTGTTCGCGACATATAATTAATAAATGGCGTAGTAACCCATCAATTTTCAGGTAAGACGAGCAATTTATGTCAGCCACCTGAAATAAACGTAATTTTGAGTCAAAAATTTAAAAATAGAAGTACCGTGATTTTACAATTTATCGCCAAAATTAAAATTAACTGATAAACTTTCGCAGTAATATATATTAACTGACTGACTGAATATAATAGTTGAAAACATAATTAAGGCTTATACTGGATATAAAGTGGAGGATCAGTTTTATATTGTTATGAAGTAATAAACTAATCCCCCACTAATTACTACTTAATAATATAATACATCTTTTCCTTCTCTAGCTATGAGGTCAGACTGGGTTCTATAGCCTTGTTTCGGCAACCAGTCTACCGCAGAAAGCAATGGCAACCTACTGGGGGATAATCATCTGCCCAGTCAGTCATGTCTCTTTCGAGACATGATCACCCAAAGCGTGTATCACGTATGGCACTTAACTGACTGACTGGATAGAAGAAGCGTATGGGACGTACTATTTAGTGTTTACCGTACGACCATTGCGAGTCCCAGTTCTAGTATTACTCCCTAACTGGTATTTGTCGTTCTACTAATAGAGTTCCAAGGATTTGTATTTTGCTGTGTTTAATATATATATATATTGTTATTTCCTATTTTGGTTGTATTATTTCTTGCTGGACTCTTAACCGGGTCCACGACATTTACGGTGTACACCAGGTATAAAAATTATAATCTTACTCTAATTGCTACAGTACTAGCATATTCCAGAATATGAAAATTATTTAGAATTTCGCTGCAGGTTTATTAATAATTTTCGATTGGTAAATTTCATTGTTGAGATAAAAGGCAACAGAATATATGACGAAAAAATCGAACATTAATTATGATAACAATGATTAATTTTACTAACTCGGTTCCGTGTTTGGAAAAAGTACTTATTAAACATAGTTTATTGTAATTAGTTACTTAATTCTAACACACTAGCTCGAGAAACCGCGAAATAAAAATTTTAAATTAAAATATGCAAAAAAAATATCTTTCTTGGTGATTTAAGCTCGAAACAGAATAGAGTGTTTGCTATTTTTAACTAATTTATGTTTCTTTTTGACATAAACTTAGGAAATGTTTCTATAATGGATAATTAATATTTGGTTTAGACTGAGTGAAAAACAAAATCCCGCTAGTGCGGGATTTCATGATCAGTTTTCTACTCAAATATATAGGGCATCGAAATAAATTCAGTTAAATGCCATATGTGATTTGGCGATTATGTCTAGAAAGAGCTATGACTGACTGGGCTGAAGATTTTCGTAGTAGGTTGCCATTACTTTCTTGCAAACCAAGGCTATAGAACCCAATCTGTCTTGCTATTTAACACATAGCTAGTGTGGAAAGAGACAGATTAATACTTTCCTAAAGATATTTGAGCGTAGGTGAATGGATCGACTTCAACTGGAATTCGAACTTGGTTCTCTAATTTCTACTTCCACTGAACAATAACTCACACCCCTAATATACAGGGTGTTGCAGCAAAATCCGACAATTGACAAAAAAAAAAAACGAAATAGGCAATAAAAACAAAAGTTGTATATGCCGAGGCCCGACAGTATATTTAGCAACAGTTAGAGTAACATGTGACATTATTTTTCAATGTAATCGCCGGCAGCGGCGACGACCATCTTCAGGCGGGCGCGAAATGGGTCACACGCTTTGACGACCATGTCCTTGTACATAGCGTCGAACGCCTCCACGATGAGAGAGTCGACTGGGTTGTGGGCGTGCTTGTCGGTTTTGGCCTCGATCATGCCAGCAGAAGAAATAGTTCATGAGGTTGCAGTCGGGTGAGGAGGGCGTCTACAAGTCCGGCGACCAGTGGTGAGGAACATTGTTGAGCAGCCACTCCTGGATCATCTTGGTCTTGTGTGCAGGAACGGATTCCTGCTGGAAGAGGTGGAAGACCAGCATCGACCTCGTTCATCCAGGGTTTCACCACGCTCCTCAGCACTTCCTGGTAGATCTCAGCACACCACAACACGGTTGACTCTCTGAAAGCTGCTGTCGTGGAGGCATTCGCCGCTATGGACAAGGACATGGTCGTCAAAGCGTATGACTCAATTCGCGCCCGCCTTGAGATGTTTGTCGCCGCCGCCAGCGGTTACATTGAAAAAATATTGTAGTATGTAACTCTAACTGTTGCTAAATATACTGTCGAGTCTCTGCATATACAACTTTTGTTTTTATTGCCTATTTCGTTTTCTGTTTGTCAAGTGTCGGATTTTGCTGCAACCTCCTGTACACTCTGGGTAAAAACAAAAGCATTTTTGGGGAATGTAAACTACTAAGGAGACCTATGTGTAAATTACTTTTTTACTGGGAATGATGTGTATTATCATCACCCGAAGTATTTGCCCCAACTCATGCGACAACCTGCACTATGTACTGGATATTCAAACAAAAAGTTTATCATTGCAAAGGCAATACCTCAGTGATGTAGACACTTGTAAAATGAATATGAATGAAAGTTTCAAAAAGGAAAAATCTATTCATTATTTATTTATATATCTTTTTGTTTATTTTAAGTGACGTATATGGTGGATATGAGTTGCGGGGCTGTGGTATCGGCATGTAACAAGAAATCAAATAACCGAGTTCGAATTCTAGTTGAATTCTTTGAATTCATTTACGCGCAAATACCCTTGGGAAAGGTATTCATCCGTATATTCTTCCTCCACTATAGGTTAAATAAGAAGACAGATTGGGTTTTATAGCCTTGGCTGGCAACCAGTCTACCACAGAAGATGTGATCCCCCAAGCGTGTATCACGTATAGCACTTAACTGACTGACTGATATGGTATTTGTTGTTTTGCTCTTCATGTAGAAACAAAAAGGGAAGAGACAGATCAAGTCGAGGAAGGCCCAGGGTAAAGGATTTACCATAATCAGACATAAACACAAACAAACGTACGGTATTTAAATCGTTATATCATTTTTTTTTATTGTAAGGATATTTACTCTACTCCCCCACTGGAGCGAGATCTGACACAAGGTCTTCTTTAAGGTGGGGACCCGACCGCGTACAGACGGGTCTTCTTCTTCTTCTATGTGCCCTGTCCCTTCAGGACGTAGGCGATCATGGCCCTCCACGTCTCCCTATCCCTTGTGGCCCTCAGCATGTTTGTTCCTGTTACTTCTGGTAACCCCCGTTCCGTCATCCATCCGACCAGGCCCTGCAAATATGTTATCCGCTGCCTTCCTCTGTCTCTCTTTCTCGCTACCTGGCCAGTCAGTATCAGGTTCTCCAAGCTCTTCTTCCTCATTGCGTGTCCCAGGAACTTCAGTTGTCTCTTCCTGATGCTCGGTATTAATTTCCTTTTGGTTGCCATTCTTTCCAACACCTCATCGTTGCTTGCATGTTCAGTCTACGATATCCGCAGCATCCTTCTGAAAGGGGCAAAAAAATTCCCCAGTCTCTTCAATCGCCGGTTGAGCTGACCCCGGTGACGAGCACCTGGTCCACCCCTCTGCCGCAATGGGGTGGCGCGGCCGCGGGACACTGTTCCACGGGACCAGGAATCTGCACAGTGTAATTTTTCTCAGATGCAACCCTGCCCCCGTGGACGGAGCTACAACTGAGCCGCACTCTACCTTCGAGGACAGAGTCGCAACTGAGAGATGATTTGGGTCCCTACCCAACACATAAATGTGCCAGGAAAGGATTTTTGTTTATGGTAAGTGTTTTTTTCCAACATTTCTGAGCAGTTTTATAAAAACAAAGAATGAAAACTTTTTATATTAGAATTGAACATTTTTGACTGCGGTTGGCCTACTTATATGACACTATCTACCGCGGGTATATTTTCTTTGTTTGGTTTAATACAACGGAGAGAGAAAAATTAATATTAGTAGTATTATTAGTCGTTCTCTATTGTAATTCGCGATGTGTGCTTATGTAAAAAACTATTTTAATGCTATCATATACTTGTAAAATCCGAGGAATAGAAAAATTAGCTATTTTAATACTAAATCCCGGGGAATAGATAAGTTAGCTAACAATTTGAGAGTAAGAGAGAAATATAATTTTCTTTCTTTTTCATTATAGTTTTCTTTCTTTTTCATATACGATACGAGTTATTTTTAGGTGGAAATTTGACAAAATGGTCGCAGTCATAATAAAATGTCAGAATTTACTTGATGAGGTCAAGTAAGTTTTTGATCCTCCAACAGATGTTCCCTGAGAAAAGAAATTTGTGGGAATTGAAAAATCTAAATATGATGTAATCGAAAGGAAGTGAGTTGTTGATATTTCATTCGTCGAGCCACGGCCACCCCCGCAAATCGTGTGGGTAGAAAACGGTCTCATTGGTCAAAAGCTTTTAGTCGGTCGATTCCCCCGAAAGGATTGGGAATGGTTATAAAAATCCGGACTCGGCGAGAAAACTCAGTTTTAGTTGTTGGTGGGTCGAAATGCAACGATCGTGGAAAAGGGTTCCAAACTGGGGGAGCCATGACCCACGGCCGGTCGCCTACCATAGAACTTATGGATGAAGAGTTAATGTCGATTGAAGCCTGCCGCCGATTAACTTAAAGAGTTAATTTTGAAT
The DNA here is from genome assembly GCA_037127315.1 of Ascarosepion bandense. Lineage (NCBI taxonomy): Eukaryota > Metazoa > Mollusca > Cephalopoda > Sepiida > Sepiidae > Ascarosepion > Ascarosepion bandense. The sequence continues at coordinate 6,531,558 of JBBBDQ010000720.1, read as the reverse complement.
AATGCTCCTTCGATAGGAATCCCGAAAGAACGTTATTGTTGTTTTTTAAATCATAGGAGAATCGAAATTTCTGATTCCTCGTTCGCTCTACTTCGGTAAACTCCGATAAGGACCCGAAAGGACTTTGTTATTTTAGAAGTTGCATAGAAAATTGACAGCCCTGATGATGGAGAATATGTGAAAAGACTTTAATGAAAATTTAATGAATACGCGAAAAGACTTTAGTGAAAATTTGAAGAGATGTTTACTTTAACGTAACTTAGAAAAGACATTTTTATTTAAGGATTGAAAACTTTGATATTGTTAAACGAACTCTCTCTCCGTTGTAAACTGGCATTCCGACAACTGTATTATCATTCTGACAACTGTATTATCTGCTCCTGTGACTAATAATTGTTTTTTTTTATAAAGACATTCTTCGTAACTCTCCAGGCGTGTTCGACCTTACTCATTTATTTAATTTTTTTTGTGTGTTGTTTATTTTCAACCACAAGTGTACACCAGTGTCCGGTCTGGTACTGGTGGAAAGACCACTACTGAAATTGCACAACGCGACTTTCTGAGATCAATTCACAACGTGGGCAGTGGCCCGTTCTGGCAATAGACGTCTTGAAAACCAGCTATTGTGACGAGATCTTCACGACCAGCAACAGCGATCGGCTAGTCGGGTGCCCGTGTCACAACTGGTGCCGTCACGACCGTCGACGAGAACAAGTGTCACAATCAACTAGCCGCCCCGGGCGAGGGTGTCACACTTGTATTATTCGAAAGCTGGGGTCGTGTTTTACACGGTATATAGAAAAAAAAAGTTAAGTTTCTTAACAAGAAATTCAGGAGTCGTTAAATAATATTATATACAAGTATATACAGTAATCGACCTATCTTGATCGATATGATAAGCAGTTATTAATTGAAGTGGGCAAATGAAAATGTTAGCATTTACATCAATGACAGTATTTACCACAAAACTTGACCCAAAGTTTGAAGAACGAGGCGGTCGAGCACAAACTGTTGTTTAATGACTTCACAAAAGACTGATCATTATTCCAACTGTTTGTTAGCCTCAAAGTGAAAGGGGATACAATTTTTCCTTCAGATGTTTTAAACGAGCCACACCAGTGATTAGTAATAAAAATTTGCGGCAAAATGATAAAGACCTTAGATAACCGAAACTGTCGCTTTTATGTAACTAACAAGCATAATGAATATTGATTGTCTGGTTGAGATAATGTCCCAGCTTCACTATTTACTAAGCCTTATTTTGATAGCAGCCATTTCCAATTGCTTAAGCGAAACAGCATTGCTTTGTCGATTGACAGACATTAGTGCCATCACTGATCATCTTTTCAGCAGGCCTAAAAATCTAACCGCAACATTTTGCAGCGATAACATAACACCAATTAATCTCTTATTAATTAGTAATACATAGGATGGCCTAACAAACCAGTTATGATACAAGTTTAAAATCTGACAAAAGAAAATGTTCATATATAATGCGATGTGTCACAGGTCAGAGTCTCGCCTCGCAGTACTGGCATTAGTAGGGTTACGTCATCCTAATCAGTCATCGGAATAAAATTTTAGTCATTTAGTAAACTACAATATGTACTTAATATACTAAACATCTTTTTATCACATCTTAAGCCGTTAGTCTTATAACGGAAAAAAGTTCCTTAAGGCGTTAGAATTATTATTATTATTATTATTATTATTATTATTATTATTATTATTATGTCATTTTTCATCATATTTCGATTTCTGCTTTGGTCTCACTACCAACCAAGTCAGCGGGGAGACCTAAGGCAGGTCGTGGCGTGTTGTTACGGCTCCATTTCATGTTTTTCTATCTTCCCTATCATCCCTAGCATTACATAGATAGAGTTTTCCTTAGTGTGTGGGCTGTACTTAACAAGACAATTATTTGTATATCTCTTAAGCTGGGGTTTCCAGGGATTTTTTCAATGTGTTGTTTTGTTCCATTTTTTATCATTCCAGTGCACCTACTATCACTGGCACAACTCTTGTTTTCAATTTCCACATTTTTTCTATTTCAATTTCCAGGTCTTTATATTTTGACAGTTTTTCAAATTTATTATTATTATTATTATTATTATTATTAACACTTAAAGAACATCAACATTTTAGGAAAAGAAAAAAATAAAAGACGCAAAAAATGTTTTAAAATATTTCAACATTATGTCTATCTTCTTCCGGTTATGTATTAAAAATGCATATAAATTTTATATTTGTATAAAAATTTAAGATAACCCGAAGAAAAACATTTTTACTCATTTCACATCAAGCAAGGCAATAACTAACAGGCAAAGAGTGTTAGAGAATACAAGAAAATACTATTAAAGAAAGAGGACAATAAAAGAATCAAATTCCAGAAATGATTCATATACATTATAAATATTTGAAGATCAAAACTGACTGGGAACCAAGAAGTCAGAACAGCATGTCCCAAGTGAGAAATGCAATAGAAGAAACTGTCAGCATAGAACCTCCGGAAATATCTCGTCATTTCAACAGTAAAATTTAAAAAATTCTGCCGCCAATCTTGTAGATATAGTTTGGTTTATTTTATTTTATTTTACGGTATATCAACCCCAGATGGTCATTTAATGACGACAAGATTTTTAGGGATAGGTTCATATGAATATAATATGTATTTGTAAGAAATCAGTTTGTACATCAGGCTTCATTAGTATATTTTTGTAAAGAAGATTTTTGTTGAGAGTCAAATGCATTGCTAGTAGTTTTTTTTTTATCAAAAATGTATTGCTGGATTTTTACATAAATAATCTGTTTTTATTCTTTCATAGTGTTTTCACCCCAGTGTGAGGATTAACTATTTGTACTTAGCTGGGGGATGTGCGTTGTGGTCCAGTGGATATCGGTTCGGAACGAGAAACCGGGGAGCCGAGTTCGAATTCCAGCTGAATTCATTGCATTCACTTACGCACAAATACCCTTGGGAAAGGTATTAATCCGTCTATTCCTTCCAGTTATGGGTTTAATAACAGGACAAATTGGGTTCTGTAGCCTTGGTCGGCAACCAGTCTACCGCAGAAAGCAATGGCAACCTACTTTCGAGATATGATCGCCCAAAACGTGTATCACGTATGGCACTTAACTGACTGACTTAGCTGGGATCTTAACAGGTGCTACCACACCGAGTCAGGGTAGACCTGGGAACAACAACAATCATAAGATGGTTCTACGCTCCCCAAAGACTTTGTTGCCGGATGTAGTTTGTCCTTCTACTCAGAACGATAGCAGATCAAGTTTAAATACTTAAAGTCTGTGTAACATAGGGGAACGTTCGTCAGAACAATTACAATGGAAAACATTTAAAGAAAAGGCATAAGGATGTTGTTTCGACGGTGCGAAAGGAAACTAAAGCTGAGATGCTAGGTTAGAACCAATAACATTGCATTTCTTTTTTTTTTTTTTGATTTCATGAATAATATCTAAATATATAGTAGGAGGTCTACACCATATGTGGCGGCAATATTCAAAGCCTGGACGAATAGTAGACTTATAAATATGTAAGACAGGCACTGCTGAGAAAAATTCTCTAGCACAACACAGTGAGAAAATGTTTTTAGCTGCAGACTTAATACTCTTCCGGTCTGTTAATGGAAAAGATATTGTCGAAATTTTGTTAAACATTGTTAAACAACACTTTCTTTTCTTTTTTATTAAATCGCGCTAATCTATATGCATTGTGTTATAGATTATGTTATGGTACTCTTCTGCGAGGGAGGGACTCTTGCTATATATAAATCTCCTGCGTGACTTCTAGAAAGCAGTTAAAGAGAGTAGGTGCGGATTGTCTCAACAACTCTGAATTTTCGCTTACCTGGCGATTGTCTCGGAATAGGTTGTCTGTCAATGACAAGGCCTTCATATGAGGCCTGGTGGATTTGCCAGATTGTGAACGCTGTAATCTTGGTTTTGAAGAAGCGGCTGTGCCCACCTTCTACCATTGTTCGCGGGTTAGCTCTCTATGGGACCTTATCGGCGAGTTGACTGCTCTTATCGTTCCCGAGAAACTTCTGGTCTTGATCGTGCATACACCTGTGACAATGTTGGTGGAAGTCTTTCTCATCAGGATTTGATCCGATATTTTGAGCATCAGCTCAAAATGAAGATTAGAACTAATAGAAAGTGTTTGACAAAAGGTGGGTGTCTGTGGTGATCCTGATTCGCGAGAACGGGGCTAGCCTTGATTTTCTCTTTTAAGTTTCCTTGGATTCCTGTGTAACCCGCCCCTATTTAAGGTAGTTCTTTCTTGTGTACCTATCTAATATAAGTGTTATTCTCGTTCCTGGCTTCGTCTTTTGCTATGTTCCAGGTCGAGATTCAAATCGTCCCCCAATTTTTAAATCCCGTATTTTATCTCGTCTGGGTCAGAATTTTATTTCTCCCATCCGTCTTTTTTCCTCTCCCTGTAGAAAAAAAAACACCTACTTATTTTGGAATAAAGGCAGAATACAGCGGCCTCTTTATTTTGTGGGATGGACGGGTCCTACTGACATTAATTGATTTATTTTGTATTTTAAGTAAAACATTTTGTTTAGAACTTTTTTTAATTTACTACCACCCTTTACAGTTCATGTATAAATTTATATATATATTTCCATGTATATCGTAAAAAGAAATTTTTATTCTTGTGCGGATTTTTTATGGGTTCCCTGAGCGCATGTGGAATTTTAGTACATGGAGGATTGAGTGATAATGGATTGGTCCTTATGGTGAATGTGAAATTGTAAAGAATGTTTGAATTCTGATTAGCTAGGTATAGGATAGTTATTGTAGACCAACCTCAGTTTTTGGCCCCGCTCAAACACTGGCCATGTGTCATAATCGCTCTCTTAACGATATTTATTGTATCGAAAAATACAATAAATATCGTTAAAGAGAGCAGTTACAAATAGTCAACAAAAGCAGTCAAGTACAGCAGTTAACGAAAGCAGTTAACGTCAGGCAGCGTAATAATACCTTCGGACTTATTTCTATATTGCTTATTATTAACACTTTCTTTGGATCTATTTTTTCTTGTTATACTAATACATTGTTTCGAACCTACCTTCTTGTTCCGTGTCTTACTTCCGGCACAAACCGGTCACTACAACTTTGCGGTGAAGTTACGCCACAGTCACACAACAATTTGGCGACAAAGATCCACAACACGTTGAAAAATATTGGAAGAGTTATGTCAATTATTTTGTTTTATTATTAATATATTTTTATTTCTGCTATGGTCACACTATCTACCAAGTCTGTGTGAAGATCTAGAGCACGTAATAGAGTGTTGTTATGGCTACATTTCACGATTTGTTTATATGTCCCATAAACTCACTAGCATCTCATGGACAGATTTCATATTAGCGCGTGGTTTTTACTCCTATTTGTAATATTTTTATCTCTTAAGCTGGGATTTTTTTCAATCCGTTCTTGTGTTCATTCTTTTATCATTACAAGCTCACATAATATGACTTATAGAATTCTTGTCTTTTCACAATTTTTTTTGTTTCGATTTCCAGGTATTTATACTGCGATAGTTTTCCAAATTCCTTAGTGGCTATATTACTGACCGCTGGGAAAGCCATATTAATTCATAGGCAAGTTTTTTTTTTCTTTTAGGTTTTTGAACAATATTGTCCGGTTTATTTGCTTCAATCTTTCTTTATGTAAAGATGGTTATTGTGGAGTAGTTTTCGCATTGAAGGTTATAATCGTGCTATGTCGGTTGCTAATCGACTTAACGCACCCAAAATGTTAGGAACTTGGTAATCTTCCGCTGAAAGCTGATTCCTTAGTATTCGGCTAATTGCCGACTAATATCAACTTCCTGGTACTCCTAGTGAACTCAAAAGAACTCTCTAGAACTTCTAAGAACTCCTATGAACTTCCCAAGAAATTCTCAAGAACTTCCTGTTAACTCTTATTAATATAGGAGAGAGAGAGAGTCCATTATTTGAGGAATAGGTGCATTTCCCCATAACAATAGTGTAATTCCATAGAATTGTGATGTTTTTTATTTTTGCATCCAGTGCTAGGTGAGGTTCATACCAATGTTTTTTTTTACATTATTTCCAAACTGTTTGCAAGTAATCCAGTGTAAATATTGACCTACTGAGTCATGGTGATTTTTATGTTCATTTGGCGCAAGTATAGAACAACTTGATGTGCGTTGTAGTGTAGTGGTTAACGACTCGTAACGACAAATTGGGGAGCTGAGTTCGAATTCTAGTTGAATTCCTTGCATTCACTTACGCACAAATACCCTTGGGAAAGGTATTAATCCATCTTTTCCCTCCAGTTATGGGTTAAATAACAGGACAGATTAGGTTATATAGGCTCAGCTGCCAACCAATCTGCCGCAGAAAGTAATGGTAACCTACTGCGGGATAATTTTCTGCCCAGTCAATCATGTCTTCTTCAAGACATGATCGCCCAAACCGTGTATCACGTATGGCACTCAACTAACTCATAGAACATCCTGAGGTTAGATGTTCTATGGTTTCCTGATATTATTATTTACACTGAGTTTAATATTTCAATCTTTATTTTATCATCACAATAATTTGGCCGTTGTACCCTCCGGGCTTCATCAGATGTATTTCGAACAGAGAAAGCTAAATGGAATTTTGAACTAAGCCCTTTATTTAATCTGCGGAAATAGACGAATTCACTGCCCATATATAGTGATATATAGTCTAGTTCTTATTTTCAGTTATAGTACGCCTGTTTCCACTGAGTTCAAATATACACTGCCCGGCTCAGGAATTGACCTCATAATTACTGTATCACCAAATTTATGACTCATTAGATCCCAGTCATTTGTGACAACCCAGTGTGCCTAAATTGAGCGCCGTGAAATAAGAATATTGTGTCTATTGTTTAGAAAAGCAAACAATTATGACTAATCAACAGAACAGTGAGTGATAAAAATCACTTAAATGTAAGGATATAAACAAGTCTCAGAAGCCGTTAAAAGAACACGTTTTTCTGTATGAGATATAATTTCCTCCACAACAGAGGATTAGGTTTGTCAATTCCGAAATTAACGTACGTAAATATAAATCTCAGTTACTGTGAAACGCCCTAGTTAAATCGACTGAGACGACTTAGGTCTTAGTTTGTCGAACATTTTATTGTATAGTTTGTTCTGTCAGTAAGCAGACACGCAGCCGTTGTCGCTAAAAAAAGCAACATATACCGTGTTAATAGGTGGGGTACCAAACGATCTGATTGATCTTTTTCGGCCTGACGGGAAATATCACAAACTATAATTTTTGGTACCTGGAATGAATGTCTCGGTACTAAGGTGTCTCTCGTTTGACTGGAGATTCAAGTCACTCCTTGCAGCAAGAATACTTATTTTAATAAATTGTGTTTGTTGCAGTGATATGGCGTTGCGTACGCTCTTTTTCACTGGACTGTTTTGCGCAAATTGTGCAGGCTTGTTGAAAGTCACATGATTCGCATGATTTACCGAATATTCTTTTTCTAGGATTTAGTCTTCTTGTGGCTGTTGCTTTTGTTGCTCAACAGGAAGGAACACTGCATATTCCTGCCATTAATGGCAGCAATTCGAAAGGTCATTTGGTTGACGTAAAAACAGGCAATTCCATGTCAATTATCTCATTATCTAATCACTTAATTTATTCCTTTAAACATTAGTTTAATCTTAAGAGCGGAATATAGATAGATAGATAGATAGATATGAACAGACTAAGATAGATAGATAGATAGATAGATAGATAGATAGATGAACAGACTAAGATAGATAGATAGATAGATAGATAGATAGATAGATAGATAGATAGATAGATAGATAGATAGATAGATATGATAGATAAGATAGATAGATAGATAGATAGATAGATAGATAGATAGATAGATAGATAGATAGATAGATAGATATGATCAGACTAAGATAGATAGATAGATAGATAGATAGATAGATAGATAGATAGATAGATATGATCAGACTAAGATAGATAGATAGATAGATAGATAGATAGATAGATATGATCAGACTAAGATAGATAGATAGATAGATAGATAGATAGATAGATAGATAGATATAGATCAGACTAAGATAGATAGATAGATAGATAGATAGATAGATAGATAGATATGATCAGACTAAGATAGATAGATAGATAGATATGAACAGACATACATAGATAGATAGATAGATAGATAGATAGATAGATAGATAGATATTAACAGACATAGATAGATAGATAGATAGATAGATAGATAGATAGATAGATAGATATTAACAGACATAGATAGATAGATAGATAGATAGATAGATAGATAGATAGATAGATAGAGAAAGAGAGAGAAAAAGTGAGTTATCCTCGTTAAACCTTAGCGTAAGATGAGTGAGTTGGGCATGGCTGTGTAGTGTATGATGAGGAGCCTTGAAATGGCTAATTTGATATTTTGCGCTTGCGAAAAAGATTCAGCCGCCCAACGCATCTAAATCGGAAAGTATCTTAATTCATCATATGCAGCGAAATGATTCTAAAGGAACGAAAAGACTTGCCAAGACTTTTTATCAACGAGAAAAATCGTAACATAAGATAAGCAGATAACACAGTTTTGATGGAAGGTTCAGAAAAAAGACGACAGGGTAAAAACAAAAAGAAAGGACTAACTGTAAGAAGACAATGTATTGTCGTCCACAAGCGAGTCATCTCGAGGTCTGAACTGCGAATTAAGGACATCAGAATCCAGAAGGTATAGAAATGGAATTGTTTGCTGTGACAAATGAAAACGGAAAGTAGGACACAAACATTCGAATTGAGATATTGAAAGCTGCCTTTCTGAAATTAAAAGTATTAGCCGGTAAGAAAATTTCGCCTGGTAAAACATAAAAATCCCTGCTAAACTACATCATATCCACCATTTTATGCAGGAGCGAACATAGAAGATCTACTTACAGATGAATAATAGACTCGAAGCGACAGTGGTGTAGTTCTACAGACCTATGCAGAGAATGCCATGAACTTAAAATACGAATAAGTAAGTTTTTAAAAAATTGGAACTAAAAGGGAACTTATACAGCTGGAACTTCTAACACATATAAAGAGGGAAGTGTGTCCGAAGAAAGCATGTTGCTTTAAACGTAGGATTATATATGTGTATAGTCATCCGCTGACAGATCCGTTTTGCTGTATTACAGCGAATCAGTACGGCTTAGACTCCGTTAGCTTCCTAACCCAGGATTGAAACTCGACCAAATTGGCGTCAGTCGGTGATTCTACCCCTAGGCCACGAGCGTCCAGTAGAAGAAGTCAGGCTTTTTAGCGCGTATAAACACGTCCAATAGCTAGCGTGATCCAATTCATTATCAAATGAGCGGTGCGTAAATGCCGGAGTAGCTACTGTTTACAAAGTCTACCACTCTCTCAGAGTGCTCAATCAGGGTGTGAGAGGGTAAACATATATATATTTTATATATATATATATATATATATATATATATATATATAGATAGATAGAGAGAGAGAGAGAGAGAGAGAGAGAGAGAGAATAAGTAAAGAACAAGTAGGAAAAAGTGTCTTTAATCTAACATGTTACACTTTAACAAGATCCTTTAGAGATCTATAAAAACGAATGATTTAAAAATCGTTCAATCACTTGACACATGCATACCTCATTTCGAATATTAACTTTACTGACCAAACGCATACATTCACACATGATTTCTCTCAACACATGCATTCATAACTGATTTTCTCATTTTATTTAAAAAGGAAAATTCGTTCCATCACTTGATACCTGTGTACAATACTTGTTACGTATTTTGAACGGAAATGGATTTCGTCACTGTCTTTCACACAAACTAATGTTATCGACATAAACATACACTTAGTTTTTCTGTCGTTTAGATGCGCTTAACATGCATTATTTTGCTTGCATATAATGCCATTCATAATAAACATCTAGTTTTTTTATTACACGTTGGCATATGAAATTTAAACGGACACATTTTTTCTTCTACATTTAATATTCATCCATTTCGTTATCACACATGACACATATCTGACCAATGAAACTATACCTCAATCAACATACTGTCTCTTGGATTTTTAAATCATGCGCCTTTAATAAATCTCTGAAGAAGCTTGTTAAAGTGAAACATATTAAGTTAGAGACACTTTTTTCTACTTGTTCTTTACTTATTCTATTTATATTGTCGGATGCCGATCCATATATTCAACTTATATATATATATATATATATATATATATATATGTGTGTGTGTGTGTGTGTGTGTGTGTGTGTGTTTATTCATTTCTACGTATTATTTTTGGAGAGTTTTTTCATCTTGTTTGTAATTATTATCTATCTGTTTCTATCTATCGTCTGCTTCTTTCTTTCTTTCTTTCTTTCTTTCTTTCTTTCTATCGAAGTTTGTATCTATCTATCTATCTATCTATCTATCTATCTATCTGAGTCTATTTCTATCTATCTATCTATCTATCTATCTATCTCAGACTGTTTCTATCTATCGTCTGCTTTTTCTTTCTTTCTTTCTTTCTTTCTTTCTTTCTTTCTTTCTATCGAAGTTTGTTTCTATCTATCTATCTATCTATCTATCTATCTGAGTCTATTTCTTTCTATCTATCTATCTATCTATCTATCTATCTATCTATCTATCTATCTATCTATCTATCTGAGTCTGTATCTATCTATCTATCTATCTATCTATCTATCTATCTATCTATCTCAGACTGTTTCTATCTATCGTCTGCTTTTTCTTTCTTTCTTTCTTTCTTTCTTTCTATCGAAGTTTGTTTCTATCTATCTATCTATCTATCTATCTATCTATCTGAGTCTATTTCTATCTATCTATCTATCTATCTATCTATCTATCTATCTATCTATCTATCTATCTGAGTCTGTATCTATCTATCTATCTATCTATCTATCTATCTATCTATCTCAGACTGTTTCTATCTATCGTCTGCTTTTTCTTTCTTTCTTTCTTTCTTTCTTTCTATCGAAGTTTGTTTTTATCTATCTGAGTCTATTTCTATCTATCTATCTATCTATCTATCTATCTATCTATCTATCTATCTATCTATCTATCTATCTATCTATCTATCTGAGTCTGTTTCTATCTATCTATCTATCTATCTATCTATCTGAGTCTGTTTCTATCTATCTATCTATCTATCTATCTATCTATCTATCTATCTATCTATCTGAGTCTGTATCTATCTATCTATCTGCTTTTTCTTTCTTTCTTTCTTTCTTTCTTTCTTTCTATCGAAGTTTGTTTTTATCTATCTATCTATCTATCTATCTATCTATCTATCTATCTATCTATCTGAGTCTGTTTCTATCTTTCTATCTATCTAGCTATCTATCTATCTATCTATCTATCTATCTATCTATCTATCTATCTATCTATCTATCTGAGTCTGTTTCTATCTATCTATCTATCTATCTATCTATCTATCTATCTGAGTCTGTTTCTATCTATCTATCTATCTATCTATCTATCTATCTATCTATCTATC